>JAOTQE010112644.1:0-13116 GCA_025631205.1 Nesometra sesokonis
AACTGCCAAGCGTCACGGTGGACCTTCCAAGCGTCACGGCACCGTGATCCTTCAAGGGCCTGGGGAGAACACTGATATTGAAATTTAGTTGAGGTAAAACAGCTATTTTCATTAAACTCCTCAGGTTCATTTTAACTTTTTTAAACCATGCATGGCAAGACAATTGATTGAGTGTCCTTGGAATTTAGAAAATATGACCTGGAATGTCCTTGAAATGTCCTTTAATTTTATTTGCTTTAATAATAATAACAATAACAATTTTGACATTTATAATGTGCCTGTTAAAGTCACTACCCTAACTTGCCACCGGGGCTGTGGACACTATGTTCACACATTCAATGAAATACTCCTCCCCTCAGGGTCATGTCATGTCCTGCTGCCCGAAACAGGGGCTACATTCTGCTGTCCACGGCAGGGAATGTGTGGACCAGTACACCGGGGTAACCCCCTACTCATCTCGAAAGATGCACTGGGTTCTTTTAAGTGCATAAGAACCATTTTATACACTGGGCCTACGGTTATCCGAGAAGACTTGTTCCACCACCGGAACCATGGTGCGAGCGGGCCTCGAACCCGTGCTGTTGTTTATGCTATGGTTCACGGTTCCCTGCTTTAACCACTCGGCCATACGATAAGATGTACGAACTCTGTTAAAATATTTACTTTTGTTTTGCAGTCTGTATTACGGGGTATTGACAGTATCAAGAGGATCTTAGATTCATTCAAAGCGAAAGGAATCCATAAGGATGTACAGGAAGGCTACCACGGTGTACTGATTGAGAACTTCCAATGTGCATCAAGGTTCAACACATGTGTTGAAGTTACTGCTGGTAGCAGGTAAGTCCCACAAGTATCATGGTGTATTGATTGAGAACTTCCAATGTGCATCAAAGTTCAACACATGTGTTGAAGTTACTGCTGGTAGCAGGTAAGTCCCACAAGTATCATGGTGTATTGATTGAGAACTTCCAATGTGCATCAAGGTTCAACACCTGTGTTGAAGTTACTGCTGGTAGCAGGTAAGTCCCACAAGTATCATGGTGTATTGATTGAGAACTTCAAATGTGCATCAAGGTTCAACACATGTGTTGAAGTTACTGCTGGTAGCAGGTAAGTCCCACGATCCATGGAATTTTGGATGTCCGATGAACAACCATCAAATCAGATCAATCTAGAAAAGCTGCACAAATTCAATAATAAACATAATGCATTGTTAACGATGTATTGTCACTTGAAAATGACCAAAAACTCAATTACATTAATTTTGACATTGACTTGCTCATGATAAAGTAGCATCAAATTTAAGAACTTGAGAATAGAAATTAGTGTATTTAAAAATTGTTCAATAAGATTTTTACACTGAAAAATGATAAAAATTTAAGAGGCTTCCAGCCTTTATGAAGTTTTTGGCTGATTTTTAGCATATAAAATTGCAATATTGGGGGTAAATAATTTTAAAATACCCTAATTTCTAGTTTCATGCTCATAACTTATATATTTCTTCAAAAGTAACATGTTGTTTTCAAAATCTATTTTTTGTCATTTTTCAATTGACAATACATCTTTAAACCTTAGGATGGATGGAAAATTTGAAGGGTGGGTAGATCAGCCCACTTCTACCAGGCATAGTCACATTCGTAATGTCTTGCTCCAATTTTACAATTTTAACTCCATACAGTAAAGTCTGTACATCTATGAAGTGATTCTAGTCATAAAAGTTAAATGTATCAGTTTGTAGGCTTAGTAGGTGATTGGGAACAGAGTGCAGTTTAATGTTAGGTTTCTGAATGTAATAAGTTGTATTTTTTTATTTCAGGTTATTTTATCATATTGTTGATACTGATATGATCAGTACTAAGATATTAGCTGAGATGAATCGCCAGGGGTTACCTGGTGAGGTCACATTCATGCCACTCAACAGGTTAGAGGTCAGACCAACCAACTACCCAGAATCACCAGTAAGTATGCGTATTTTGAGAGATTATGTTCTCAACAATATTATACCTCATTTAGACTAGGATTGCAAATGACTTTACCATCAATAATTTTCTTGTGTTTTCATTGGACAATCACTGATTAGATATTACTCGTATCATACCCCATGCCGCATACTCACACACCACACCATGTCAGTAAATGACAATGCATGCGTTGTGAGAGAGTTTCATAGCAACTAGATTAGCAATACTTGCTTATCAACGTACAATGGCGTTTCATCATTTGCAAGCGAGCAAACTGATGCATGTTTTGAAGCGCAGATTTTCAACATTTAAAATCAACTCAAAATGTGTAAAATGAAACGACGAGTAAATATGATATAAAATTATTTTTAGGCTCGGTAGATTGTGATACAAATTAAATCTCGAAATCTATATCATGATACAAACACTGATACCTAATAATATTCCATTACTGTCATTTTTCAATAGCCAAGACTATTACCACTTATATTGGACAAAGAAGTTTATCTAACTGACGCGCGCCCCCTATGAAGGTAGTTGCACCGGGCCCAAAAACCCAAAATACGGCCAAAATTGGGTACTAGGGCACCCGGAGTGGAAAAGTGTGACCCCCCTTTCGGTGGATCCTTGATCCGCCACTGAATCTTAGTCACACCCAATCGCAAAAACTTTGACTGCCTTAAGACACATTTTTAGGGCCTGCTTTATAAAATTAAATGACTGTGGATGTTAGTTTTATAGGTTGCAGTGCACTTTTCATATCGCCCAGCCACATCGCTTGTTCATGGCATTTGTTGGTTGTGTGCCTAAAGGAATGATACAAAAATAGGAAGAAAAATATTTTATCAGATTTTTTTATTGAAAACTTATTTTTAGGATGCTTTACCAATGGTATCAAATCTGACATATGACGAAAAATATGATGTTGTGTTTCAACACGTGTTTGGCAAGACGCTAATCTGTCGTAACATTGAGGTTGCTACTCAGTTCTCACGTACACACAATCTGGACTGTGTTACTTTGGAAGGTATGTATGAATGTATGAGAGTAGAAAAAAAACGTGAACACTGTAAAGCCGGGCAATACCTGTATCGCACGACGGTCGCACGACTAAACCGTCGCTCCCTGTATGTGTGGTTGCCAGATGCAATGAAAGTCTTCTACTTGTCAGCCGACGGTTTTTTAGTGAATTCTCTGTTGAATTACTAAAATATGATGAGTTGAAGACTCTCATTGTGTCTGGAACCCACACACACAGGTAGCGATGGTTTAGTCGTGCGACCGTTGCACAACGCAGTGAGTGCCCTAAATACCTAAAAAAGAGAAGCAGGGCTAGATACTGAACTGGTTAACAAATGGTACAAATATGGTTTTTTAAGGTTTTGTTTAGTCACATATCAAATTAACGTGTCTAATATTTTGGCGGGAAAATATTAGGTGACGAGTATACTTGTCATTGGCACTAGGAAAGAAATGTTATTGCCTACGGCAGTGGCGAGTTTACTCGCCTGCACTGGAAATATGATTGTTATGTACAAAGGGCACCACCACACTTTGTAATCTTTTAAACTGCCTGCAATAAAACACAACAAACAAACGGAAGTTATTTCAACATTATCATCTAGGTGTATCTTCCCTGAATTTTGGTCCAAATAAATTTGGTGATTAAATTCCCTGGATTTTTTTTGCGTATAAAAATTCCAGAAAACGAAAAAATCATTGTACGTAAAATATAAGTTTCACTCATATATTTATTATTTACGGCTAGATGGTGAACTTAACACTGTAGAATTGCAGTCCCATGTAGGCGCCTACTATTTTGATTTCTTAGACTTCATCACAAACACGCAAGTTTAATAATAAAACCTGTTTTACAATTATTGTATTTTTAACATTCTTTTATTATACAAATTATTTACATATTTCGCACAAATTTTATGTTGTCAATGTTTTTAGATTTTGATTAAATTTTCTTTCATTTATTGAAAAATTTTAAATGCAATTTCAACATAGCAACAGCGTTAGAACATAACACGATTTGATTGGTTGGATTCCGGAATAGTAGCCGCTTACATGGAACTGAACTTTGGGATTCTAAGGAGGTTTACCATCGAGCCGTAAATAATAAATCTATGGTTTCACTGTATTTGGTAATTTAAGATTAGATAAGATTTCTTTCATGATCACTTGTTAACATGGTCATCATTTGGACACTTAGCGTTTATACCCTTAATTAAAAGAAAAAAGTTAATAATAGAGCTTTTATAACATTCTTTTTCTCAATTGATATTCAATTATAATATCGTAATTTATTATAATTAAATATCAATAATAATTATTTAATATGATTTTTATTATGTGTTTTTTTTTTGTTTGGTTAGCTTTTTTATTCAAGTTTATAATTTTGTGTACAATATTTTTTAATTAATGTGATTTTATCAATAGGTGACCAAGTTAGCAGAAGGGGTGCTATAACGGGCGGTTACTACGACACACGTAAATCACGTCTGGAACTACAGAGCAGCATTGTAGAGTTGCGTAAGAAGATGGAGACCCAGGAGACGGATTATGAAGAACATCGCGAGAAGCTTCAACAGATCGAGGTTGAGATCACGAACATGATGAGTGAGATGCAAAAGATAGAGACGAAAAATAGAAAAAACAAGTAAGAAATTATTTGGACTTCTAATTAACCTCCACAAAAGAGTGGAAATTTGATGGGGTACCTTCTCCCTAACCAATTAACAGTTGAACCTCCTTGTGCGGACACCTCATAAGTGGACACCTCCCATAACGGACACTCTTTCAAAAGCCGTTTATTCTTTCTAATTATTCAGTGCACTTGGTATCTCTCTTAAGCTACCCATCTCTCATAACCTGTCCAGGACACTTTTGATGTACAAATTTAAATTTTTCTTTTCCGTAAGCAGCCACCTCCCGTAAGTGGACACTTTCCAGGACTGTTTAAAAGAGGTTCAACTATACGCATTAAACCTTCAAACCTCATACCAAAAAATAGGAATGTAAATGAATTCTCTAATATGAAAGAAAGTCATACAAAATGATCAGTCCGAATGGTGTTTGGTTTGGCGTGCCATACACAGCAAAATTCTGTGTTAAAATCAAAATGTAATTTACAAAAATTAATTTTTAATTTCTAAAAATGTCTAAATTCTCAAAATATAAATCTACTTTCTAAAATGTTAAAAGTTAATGTTGTTTAGAGATATATATGAGGGGATTCAAAATAATGGAGCATATAACATGTTTCTAGATGAACATTATTAAGCTGTGATATTAAAAGTGAATTTATATATTTGGTAAGAGTTATACACTGTACAAGAAGACATAAAATAGAATAGCATACTACATGTTTGTAGACAAGCATTAAGCCGTGATATTAAAAAGTTAATGTGGGTTTTTGTGTAGGGGATATTGGTGAGAGCATACAAAATAAAATACCATATTTTTATTTTTAGATGACCCTTATTAAGCCATGTTTATCTGTGTGTTTGTTTAGGGACATCTATGAGAGGATGCGAAGTGATTTGAGGATTATGAAGGAGGAAAGTCAAGTGATTCAACGATCTCTTCAGCCGAAGGAGAGACGTCTTGGGAGTCTGCAATCAAGCTTAGAAGCTATGAGAAGCACTCATGGCTCACTGGAAGAAGAAATAGGTAAAATATCAATAACATACATAACTCCAAGCGATGAGAGAAACGCCATCATAACAGGATTCAATATTTAGATATAAGTCAAAAAGAAAATTGTTATCATCATTATTACTGATTATATCATCATCAGGAAAATGTCAACATTCTTGATGACTACATAAATTGTTTATGTATGTTGAAATATTGAATCCTGTCATGATGGCATGTATCCCCTTGTTTGGAGTATGTATTATACTTTCTTACTGGAAGTTGATTAGTGGACCTTTCGGACATACATAACTGTATTTAAGAAGTAGAAAATTTTACAGACATAGAACTTGCAATTCTGACCATAGTGGAACTACGAGGCAATGAGTTTAAAACTTATAGAAGCTGCCATCTTTTTATTGTAAAATGTGAATGTCAAAGTGAATTTTAAAAGTTAATATGGACATGCAGTTTACAACATTGATCAGGTTTATTTTGGGTCATGATGTTCATCAGTGAACTAAAAAAAAACTTGATGATAAATGCCAAAATTTTATATAATTATTATTTGGATTGCCGTTCCAACCTTTCTTTTTTCTTGTCTATTGTCTTACATTTTTTGTTTGTTTTTTGAATTCTAATAGTTTTATTTTTTTATTTCAAATTTATTTTATGAGAGTAACACTTTCAGCTGTCCCCGCAGGCCAGCTAATATGCAGGGCACCTCGATAATGATATAATAATGATGTGAAAATAATTTCATCTGATTTCAAAGTAGTATAAATAGTAATAGAATTGTTCATCAAAATAAAACTTACAAGCATAAAGTCAAGCATAGAACAACACAACTGACGACATTTATGTGATTAGCTGTCTTGAAATGTAAGTTTTACGGGTTCATTTCTATTACTACATTAATGATAAAATTGAAATATATTTTAATATAATACTACTAGGCCTATGCTTAACTACAGTCACCTATCAATCTTAAATACAATTTGTGACTGAGTGAATATTATTAATAATAAATTTAATAATACAGTATACATTGTTGAACTATCTTCAACATTTTGTATCCACTCAAGTCAAAGTTTAGTCTGGCCTCGGGGCCACTCTATTGCCATCATTAGATAGACTTTCTTCATCAGTATTTCTATGAAGTGTTGTGGAACCAAAATGCTATTGTCCAGACCAGTACCATTCGTTAATCGTTCGGGAAATTTCTTACTCGATACCCAAACTCTGGGAAACTGAACAAAAAGTTGTCATTTTTTAGGAGCGTTTACGTTAGTTTATTCTCAATATGATGGCTATATATTTAATTTCATCAACAGGTACTGACTTACTGTCTCAGTTGAGTGTGGCTGACCAAAGAGAAGTCGATGAGCTTAATGATGAAATTAAAGACCAGACCAAACAAAATAAGAAAGTGCTTAATGAAAGAATTAAGGTATGTGGCAATAAAGTTGAACCTCCCTGTGCGGACACCTCATAACTGAACATCTCCCATAACGGACACTAGTTGTTCTTTCTATCTAGTTGGTGAATTTGGTACCTGTCGAAAGTGAACACCTCCCGTAAGCAGACGTAGACACTTTTTGTTTTTAAAAAAACAGGCCAAAAATAGTCTTTCCCCAATCAAACCCAAATTTCATGCCTAAAAGTGTGCCTTAAGGACGTTTTATCCCATCCCCAATTTGGGTCTGATTATTTCCTTAAACATTTGGGGGAAAACCATTGCGCAAAAAATACAAATTCTGCGACAAAGTGTAGACCATTATCTTTTTAATTTGGTGTTGAATAGGTGGATGGATTATTATGCAAAGGATTTTCTACATCTAGTTCTTTTTTAACAGTTCTTAGGGAGCAGTTGATCAAATCTGCATATAGTACTTTAATGGTTTAGTGGATGTGAGTGATCAACTAAAATGTTATTAAGATGATTAATTGGGTCTCTTTCAAAACATCTTAAACTTTTTGTTATCAATATTACCATAGATTGTGGGAGCAGTTGGCGCAGCGGTTGAGGTTCAGAATCCCAATCGAGAGGTTGGCGGTTTGAGACTCATATCAGTTGCTTGTGCACCTGAGCAACGTGCTTTACTCGCATTTCTTCAGTCTACTCAGCCTGTATGATACCGGCAAATTGCTGGGAAGGAACCTGGAGTAGCGTCCTATCCATTGGGAATTTCATACTCTTCATCCGCTTCACACTACTGAAACAATAAGCTCCAGGCCTGTGAACCTTTAGGCTGGATTTACTTACCATCTATTAATTTACACTTGCAGCTTGAAGGTGAGAAGAACAGACTTCAGAATGTCTTGTCTGGAAACTTGAATCGTAAACGGGACCAACTATATTTGGTAAGTAAAATGCCATATCATGTTTAAAGTGTCATAAATTATCATTATAGTAGAACTCTAGATGTTTAAGACTAACTTAATCAGCATTGGGAGTCCATCCTTCATTCATAATTAACGCTTGTCTTCCGGTATTGCTGACATAATTACCCATCTTCGGACTGGACGTCGGTGTGCTGGTCTAAATTAAGCTTACCTCATTGAGACCCTGACGTTGTGTGCAGTGTATTGCACTTTATAATGAAGAAAACAAATTGCTTATTGAATTTTGTGTCTATTGTGAGTAAAATGTGATTAAATCAAATATAATTATTGCGTTTTAAGTATAAATTCACAAATCAATCATTGAATTCCCAATTCACAGCAGGTCACAAGTGAAGACTGAATTTAATAAGAATGAGATAATCATGAGCTAATTTCAGGTTATATTAAAAAAACAAACATAATAGCGACATTATAGTTATACACCACTGGTAATTATACTGCCAGTGTACGTTTCTGCTAATTTTGAGAGATAGAGTCTTGACCTGTGAAATAGTTGGGATTTTTAGGTAAATGGCCCAATGATTTAACTTAGACAATCAGGCCTCACAGAATTTAGAAGGTTTTCCTTCGGGTAACTAAGGTTTACATTTATTTGCTATCAAAATTATTTAATTGCCCTCCCATTTCTAAAAAAAATTAGTTGTAATTGACTGTTTTAGGCTTAATATTGCTAAACCAGCTGTTTTTTTCTTTATCACTGGGTCTCTAAGTCTAAGAGGCTTGTTATAAAGCCCCTAAGATTTTTTGTTGGAGCCATGATGACTTGATGATTGGTTAGTGTAAGCCAAGACCTGGTTGCCCCTTGGGACACTTCCTAATAATTTTTGATTGCCCGATTTAATTTTTTGATTGCCTTGGGTCCTAGGCAACCAATTCATTCGCAGATGTGACTGTGAATTATGCCTGGTGTCAACTCAGATACCACCTATCCAACAAGACGTCATGCCAGGGCTCGCCACATGATACTTTTGGAGTTAATCTCTAGAATCTCATTGTCCTGGGTCCAGTTTGATATCAGATTTTCTTTTCTTGCCTAATCATCTTCACTGCCAAAGTCACACTATTGGCAATCCTTACCACATACCAAACAAAATATTTAAAAAAAGAAATATAATATCAAATTGAATGAGCTTACATTTACTGTTTTTAAACTTTTTCTAATTATACGCCAGCTTTATTGGCTATGTATAGAAGATAGAGTGAAATATAAAGTCTAATCCAGGTGTACAACTGCGTTGCTAAATGTGCTCCAGTATATTTGCAAGAATTAATTTGTAAACTTGAACCCAAGCAACGTGGACTCAGATCCGCCATGGACACTCATAGACTTGTGGTTTCACTTAGGATATCGAAGGCTGGTGGCGGTTCGTTTTTTGGTCCTTGGACCGCAGTTGTGGAATGAACTGTCACTTGTGTACAAGAGGTGACCAAGTGAACCCGTTACTGACTCTTGTGTCCATGGCGGGTCTGAATGTCATTTAAATCGTTTTGATTTGAATTTGCAGATGTATTTTGATGTATTTATTGATTTACCGTACCGTTTTCTATATAATGTAAGACGCTTTGTAAAAAGCGCCATATAAATAAAATAAAAATAAAAATAACTAACAATTTTATGTAATCTTATGTATGATTAATGATTGCATTTGGTAGGAGTTGCAAGAAATTTCTGTCTCTGATAAACGCCAGAAGTTGGAAACTGCTACACTGGAGTTGCAATCTTCAGAAGCAAGTATTGAAGCCAACAAAGCAAGACTTGAAGGTAATATCATTATTGTCATTGGTTTTACAATATCTTCAGAATTAAGCAACTCTATGGTTTTTGATTGAAGTAAAATTGAAATATACAACAGTCCTGAAATTTGGTGATTTATTAGGCAAGGCCATACGATCTGTGGTTTGACATGTTTTTGGAAGGTACCAAAGCCAACTGAAAAAGCACTATGCCTAAAATGTTAAATATGAAACGGCAGCAAGGCAAAATTTGACTCAATTATCAGTGGGAGTAATCGTCTTTATTTGAATGAGGTGTATCACCCAGTCATATAACATTTGCTAATTTATGACATCATATAACATTGTCAGGGCTGCATTTAAAGGGTGGGGCGGGGGTTAACAGGCTTCAATCCCCCTTGAATTGACCAGAAAATATTTTATGTGCATGTAATTTAATGTGGACTAGTAAATATAGAAACAATGAATCTGTGTAGGGACATACACAGAAAACAGTGCATATTAGGACAAGTAATGGATGTTTTTGTCTTTATGGTGTTTTTTTTTTTTTTGCTTGTCAAATTCAAATTTGTGTTAACCCCCCCCTGGGTTCACCCCTGATTGTTTTTAACTTCTTTTGTAATTATATGTACAAAAAAAATATCCTTCTGAAATAATAAATTTATAAATTTCATATGGTTAGTTGTGAGGCAGGCACCAAGGTCAGGCTGTAGAGGGCGTGCAATTAGTCGCCTTAGTTATGGTTAAGTTCAATACTAAAGACAACGGGTATTGGCTGCAATGGTCATAACAAAATGAACTGTCTAAAGTGTATTCGTTTTTTTTTTAAGTTGACCATAAGTGTTTGAATAAATGTCACACAAATAATTCTTTTTAATAATGGCCCAGCTTGAACAACATTTAATAAAAATAAATTGATATACTGTTTCTAACTAACTGGATCTACATTGAGAATTAAAAGTTATTTATAACTTGTGTGCACTTTTGACTTCCATATATCACTAGGTACATACGTGTTAAACTTTAGTGGGCTGTGAGACTAATGGTTTTGAATTCAATTTTTAAATAGGTTTACAGAAATACTCTATGATGTAATTGAGTAAAGAGTTCCAACTATATATGGTTGTAAATGAAAAGGCTTTTGACAGAATTTAAACTTTGCATGATTTTTTTTTATATCTGCCCCAATAGCACCTGGTAGATTGACTTAATGAATAAATTTAATTTCCAGATATTGAGAGTCAGGCCGAGGCATTGAACCGTGAACAAGCAAATCGGAATGCTGATGCTGAAGAGTGGAAACACAAGGAACGAGAATACGGTGAAAAAATATCTGATGATGCTAAATCTCTTGAAAAGATGACAAACAAACAGAGCATGTTGTTGAAAAAGGTGCGTTATTTAGTTGCATGTCCCACAGCAATGGTCTCGCTACTTAAGCTCTGTTCCCACTTAGATGAATCTCACTATGATAATTTACGAAATCAGGTTCATAATTAATTGAGGCCAGTCATGGCAAACTCAACAAGTTTTCGTACAGGAATTTATTGAGAAATAAACAAATAAATAAAAGAAAATATAAACAAATACAAAGGAAATTTGTGTATATTTTGTTCTGACATCCCATTTTGATGATTGACCCCTCATTTTAAAGCTTGCGAAAAGTATAATATGTTTTGTTAACAATATCTCAATTTTCAGTTTTCCTACAACTTGATGGTTTTGCCGTGTCACACCTCATTTGTGTAACGCAACACCAATTATCTAAAAAAGTATGACTGTTATCTAATTACAAATACTTAACAGTAAAAAGAATGTTTACGACACCTTTGCGAATGTCTTGCAACTGTTTAGCAACGGTTACTGATTCACATACGAGTAAATACAAAATTTTTACCAATTATTTGCAAATCTTTATAATTATGACTTTTACAAGTTTACAATCGCAACTTTTTCGTATATATTCGCAAATGTCTGTAAATGCCAATTATTTGCAGAGTATTTCTGAAGTCTGCAATTGGTTTCCGACAAGTACAAGAGGATGCCGACATAATCACGCTGGTTTTACAACCATATATGAACATATACGTATGTCTTACGACGGTATACGAACTTAAATGAGGTTCTTAACAATGCAAAAGTTTTAAACATTCCAAAACTTCTAAATACCAACAAAAATCCCCAGTCAATTTTTGAATCATTATGAATACTTTATGATCACCACGAATATGATCAAGATTCATTTGTGACCACTTTACAAGTACTAGTAAATAGCAGTCAGATTCGTCTAAGTGGGAACTGGGCTTTACAGAGGAAAATACCATTTAGTATCTTCAGTTATAAAAAAATTTAGTTCAACTTTCTTTTCCATTTTTTATTCTAATTTTTTTAGACACTTGCTTGCATGCATAAGGACCGTATGTATTGTGTGTTCTACAAAGGCATATAAATACTAATATGTCATGCTAATTTCTGAGAAAACAATGGGAGTGGCAACGTTCAAACTCAGGACCACAGAACTGAAAAAGTATTTAAACACACAAACACTGCAGTTTTCTGACTTACAATTTTTGGCTTTTTTACAGAAAGAAGAATGTATGCGGAAGATTCGTGAGCTTGGCTCACTGCCGAGTGATGCATTTGAGAAGTATACCAAGTTCTCGGTCAAACAACTTTTTAAGAAACTAGAACAATGTAACCAAGAGCTGAAGAAGTACAGTCATGTGAACAAGAAAGCTTTAGATCAATTCATTAACTTCTCAGATCAGAAGGAAAAACTGATCAAGCGAAAGGAAGAGTTAGACAAAGGACATGCTGTAAGTAACTAATACGTTTCTGTATAGAAAATTTATTTATATTTACACCTGGCCGGCATGTATATATCAACATGGTCTAATTTGTGTATTTATTTGCTTTCCTAAGAGCGAAACTCTCAAAAGCTATTGTCTTTTTTACGTACCTGTTGCTGAGATAGGTGTGAATTTCTTGGGAAAAGTTTGTAACAATGGTAACTAAAATTTCTACAAGCCTGATTGGTTTCAAACTTTACAGACTGCAAGGATGTAACAAGAAAATGTACCCTTTTTGTTTTGGGAATTCTATGATTATGTTTTTCTCACTTTGTTTCCAGCTTACATCGCAGCATTTCTGAAAAGTCATACAATAAAGCCCTGGCCAATTTTATCACTTTATTTTCCTAACATTTACTCATTAGGGATAGATTTAATTATGTTGTGTATGAACTATTTAGCTGATCTGCTACATAGCAGATCAGCTCTTGTTATTGTACGAAATCATTTACTTCTTATTTCTTTCTCCCCATTTTTGTGTACAGGATTCCGGAAAATTGACAAAAGCTATCAACATGAAATTT
>JAOTQE010112655.1:0-13115 GCA_025631205.1 Nesometra sesokonis
AAAAAGTAATTACCTTAAATATATGCACCTTTGCTTGCTGAAAAGTTTGCAAAAAAAAACCAAGAATTAATAAAAATTACCATTTATCATTAAAAAAATCTTTATTTTTACGATACCTTGCTTAATATGAGAGGGTTATTTTTAGAATTAATTTGGAGGATTTTTGGTGTAGTTTCAAGTGACAAGTACCTTTAATATCCACTTTAAATTGGCCAATAACTAAATATTTAAAACAATTCTTTCTCTTTTCCTAAAAGTTTGTTTTATGTTGTTCCTACAAACTACACCTTATTGTGACAAGTAGGAGGAAGCATTATAAAAAAGTTTACAGAAAAAAAATCTGAAATTATAATTCAGAGGAAATTTATCTGAGTATTAAATGATTAAATTCCCTTCATGCTAATTTAGCAATTATATACTTGCAAAAAGGGTAGAAAACCTGGTCACTTCTTGTCAGAATTTGATAATACTGTTGGAGCCAGCCAGGAAACTAGAAATTCACAGAGAGAAAATGCTTGTTCCTGTGGAGTACTTACTTAACCAACAAGAAGCAACCATCCACACAGAATTCATATTAAAAAAAAAACTTGTCGCAATTACGTTAATGAAGAGGCTTAACACTTGAAAATGCGGCTTTCCTCTTGCACTTGAAAGTTGATGTCACATGGTCCCGGAGGATAACAAAACGCCACAGCTAAACAACCCAGTTAAGCGGAGTTTAAGATGTACACAAAACACAGACTTGCGTGACAACAGGCCCACATGTATTCACTTGGCAATAGCTTCTATAACCAACATTAACTTCTTTTAAATTGAATTACAAAAGTATTTCTTGTGGTCTTAATAATAGAACATTATCCCCAAACTAAATGTGGTTAATGTAACATTTTTACACACCCTAATTTACAACAAAATTATTCTTCTAAATTAGAAATAATAAGCTGGTTTGTTTAATTGAATTATTTTCACTAATTTGCAAATTAAAACTTATTAAAAACAGACTTCACTCTTAATTTACCAAGAGTTCAGTTCTACTGAATGAATTGTCACACAGACAAAAAATTATATACTGCCCTCTAGAGTATGGTATTTTCTTTACCAAAGAAGGAAAGAAAAGTTTTTCAAACAATTATTTTAGAAACAGGATTCATAAAAAGTAAACCTTTTTACAGGAGAATATGACCATTTTTACTGTTTTGGTTCTGCATAAGACATATTTTTGCAATAAAAATTCATATTCCTAAAAACCTTAATTTAGTGAGTAAAATGTTTACTACATTAGAACAATTCTCACAACGTCATACCTCTGTCTCTAATAATAACAATAATAATAATTTGAACATTTATAAAGCGCCTGTTAAAGTCACAACCGTAACTTGCCACCGGCGCTCCAGAACACTTAACTTAAAAAAACTCCCATCCTTGAACAAAGTCCATTGTTTAATCAAAAGGAACAAATTGAGTGTTGCTACTCTTTAAATTATTTGCTTTGAAATTTGTTTGAAAAATTTATTTACTTTTAATACTTAGTTTTCTTGTCAACTGATAGCTCGGCTGTGATACTAAAGTTTTGTAATCTGAGAGCCATGATGCTTGAGAATTTGGGGTATATGGTTTTTTTCGGCCGCCAACGAAATCAGTAACCGATGATTTCTATGGAACGCCACCATAAAAAACTTTTTCAATGTCAAGACAATTATCATGTGAATAGTTGGTACTAATGTATGGATATTTATTATATGAATTCAAAGTCATTAAATTCAAAGACAAAATGATTGTTTACTTGTTCTTTATTGATGATTTTAATAATTTTGAGCTAAGAAATTAGAGAGGAAGGTAGGCCTAGGCTAGACTAGGTAGGGCCGGTATTCAGTAGGGCCTAATTTATGATTGTATTATTTAAAGTAAGGCATATCATTACATTCATTAATAACCATCACAAAAAACCCAGTAATTAATTATAATAAAAGCATGATAAATTGAGTTGAAATTAAAAAGCGCTATTGGCATTGCATAGTTCTAGGTGTTTCTTTGGTGGCGGCTGATTGTTGGCAGCAGAAAACAATGTGAACCTCAGTTAGGATTTTCACAATGAAGACACTTGATAATTGGCTACGATTCTTGGAAAATCTAATACTGTACTTGACCGTTAGAAGAGCTCTCTGAATTTTTTTATCTCGTGTCACATCCAACAGCAAGTTTACTCGTCACTTACAGGATTAGAACTATGCCATGCTTTCTAAACCAAGTCTCATTATGAGTGGCATTGTTAAGTCGTGGGAAACAACCTAGTGTTCAGCCAGGTTCGAACCCACGACCTCGGGATTGGAAGGCAAGCATGCTAACCGCCAAGCTACAGTGCCACTCACTTGATAGTTGGAACATCATCTTTTATGATGCTAAAAGTCTCAAAAGTGCACTAATGCTTCCTAGTTATTAAAAATAACTCGTATTAACTCAAACCATGGGATTATATCATATTCATCCACTGACGAAAGTGGCCACAGCCATGAAACCCGCTAGAACCGAGGAACACCGGTAGCGTTATTCGATTTGAAGTCGATTTACTTTGCTTTTATCAATAATAATCCATTTTCTAAGTTCATTTTTTATGATGAATATCATAATAATTGTAATCATGTTGTTAATGAGTGGATGAACAATGCCTTACTTTTAAATCAATCTTAAACTTAGGCTAGTTTCTCCACTCAAAATATTAAAACTGCCGATAAAGAACAGTTAAACGATCATTTGGTCCTCGAATTTAATGCATTTAAATTCATATGATAAATATCTGTACATTTGTGCAAACTATCCACATGCTTTTGGCTTGAAGTTGAACAAGTTGAGTATGCCATTCCATAGAAATTTTCGGGGCCAATCAGACTTTTGGAAATGGGGTCCCCCGGAAAAGGGGTAGTGAGTCAATATAATTTTGGTATTTAGATGTCCTGAAATGGCCTCAGGGGCGCATTAAGGGATCAATTCTTACTGAATATTTTCATTTCATAGATATTTTTAATAATATTGATGTATTTTACTCTCCAAAAGGGGGGGGGGGGGGAAGGCCCGGCGCCCCTTAAATCCGCCCCTGCACATTATGTTGGCGACTGATTACATTGGGGGCTGAAAACAATCTACAGCAAACCATGGTGGGTATCAACACTTACCATTGATGATGAACTATGATTCTAGGGAGAATAATACTGCACCGTTTCCAATTACCAGACATTTTTTCAACAGAAACCACACCAAACACAATAAACAGTTCATACAGAACAACGTCTACCTTACTACATAAAAATAATCCAAATAACAGAGATATAAACCACACTATCAGGAAGCAAAAGGTGTATTGTTAATTCCATTGACTGGTTTCATTGTTAGATCAGCAACAGAACTACCAGCACTTTTTACAAAATATAGTACCAAAAATATAAAAATATAAAATGTTAATTTTATCGATTGATTTTATAGTGCTGGATTAGCAACATGGAAATACCAGTACTTTTGTAATAGAGTAACCAAAAACACAACAAACAGGAATTACATAACAACATTTAGGGCTTACCTTATACCTAGAAAATAATCCAAATAATGAGATATACACCACCATGTCAGGAAAAACAAGGTGTATTGCTAATTTTATTGTTCTATCTCATTGTTAGATCTGCAACACAGAAATACCAGCACTTTTTGGAAAGTAATATCCGAAAACAAAACGAACAGGTACTGTATCAGAACAACAGTTACTGTACCTTACTTCATGAAAATAATCTGAGCAATGAGATATACTCCACCACATCAGAAAATACAAGGTGTATTGTTACTTTTATTGATTGATTTTATTGTTAATCAGTAACACAGAACTACCAGCACTTTTGTTTGATAAAACAATAGATATAACACACACCCAAGAGACAATGCAAATTGGGACAATACACACACTAATGAGTAGGGCTTCACTGTACCTTTTGTGTTCGCTTTTAAACTAGCAAAAACTATTGTTGTATTCAATGACATTGTTGTAATTAATGGTTGTAAAATTCACTGTTTTGTAAATTTGTGAAAATACAGTAAATGACCAAGAAAATAAAGGACTGTATAGTTTTCATCTTTAAAACAATGAGGCATATTATAACTCTCTACTATACTGTAACCACAAAAAACAGTAGTCAATTGATGGAAATTGTACACTTTACTGTATGGAAGAAGGATGAAATAAAAATACAATTTTATTTTTTACTTACGAAGTTGTATCTACAAAGCAGATAATTAAATAAAAGGAAAGATCTATTTTTTTTAAAATAATTAATTATTATTAAGGCAATATTTAAATTTTTAGAGAACTATTCATGAGTCAGAGGTTGAACAAACATATTTTATATGTTTCACAATTTTTTTATTAGTTATGTTGGAAGATTCGCTAAGGCCAAAAATAAGATTTTATTTTTGTTCAAAATGCTAATTTTCTGGTATAAAAAAATTCTCACATACATTACACGATAAAGAAAGTATGGAAGTATAATGCATACTTCAAGCAGTGAGATACATGCCATCGTGACAGGATTCAAAATTTTGACAAATTATGTTATCATCAGGAATGAAAGTGAAAAAAATGAAAGTATAATGCATAATTCCAAGTACTGAAATGTATACCTTAATGTTGGGATACAATGGAGTAATTTTGTCATGTAAAAAAGATGGTTTATAAAGGGAGTTATCAGAATTAAAGATGAATGGAAAACGTGGTACAGGAAGAGTAAGATTTAAATGGGTGGGCAATATGGACTGGTGAAATATGCAGTACAGCCAATGCGTAAGAACAGCGCAGAAGAGAGAAAATTTGAGATTCATGGTAGCCAACCTGCTTCGAGTAGGACACCGACATGTATCAGGTAAAGTGTCTAAAGAATTACCTATTTTGGGAGAGTAGACGGTTTAATAAACATAATACTAATAACCTACTTGAAAATTAGTTGTATTTACTGTAATAGCAAAACATTTCTGTGACATTTATTTATGACATACATTATGCAAGTTTTTTGCTATTGTTGTATTTAACTTTGGAAATTTCTCATTATTTCTCCATTTAAAGTCACTAGTTCTTTTATGTAACTAAATATCATAATCATTAGCGTTTTCCTGACTTCATTTATTTAGTAATCCTAACATTCAGTGCTAAGCGCTAGTCTTACATATGGAATCTCGTTCGGAAAACCAGATCAGATAAATTTCATGTCCACTTCTGCGCTCAATGTCGCATGTTCTGTATTATTTCCGAGTTGTGTCTTTAAAACTGCTGTTTCATAATCATTGCAAGTCTCTACAAATGAGTTGTTAATATACGATAGCTTTCGATGGAATTTAAATGCATCCAAAGACGATAAAATTCAATACAAAGTACGTAGTTTCAATTACACTACATTTCATTTGCTTTCACCTGCTGAGTCTATTGTAGTGTTATTGTAGTGTGATGTTGGATTTTCTACTTTAACACTTTTATGTATTTCTCCCCTTCCTAATAAGGTTCTGTACCCCTTACCTAGGTACTTATTATTCTGTGACTGTATCTCCTTCTATATCTGAAATTTACTACAAATAATACAATTGAATGTTTCCAGATGCTATAAAGATACAGTAGTGTGTGGGCGCTATTTATCGGTAGTGAAGGATTATATAAGGATTGATGTTGAAGACGATGATGATAGCGATAACAACAATGAAGATGGTGATGACGATGATTAAAATGATGACTACGACAATGAAGATGACATTGACAATGATGTACAATGATGATGCTAGCAAGATACGCAAAGTGCACATACTATGCTTACAATAAGTCCTTACGATGTTAAAACGATTATGATGATGATAATGACGATTATGATGATGATAATGAGATTTGTGCAAAAGTTGTCATGGACAGACAACAGCATGCATGCAGAAGCTAGTACTTCCTGCAGCACATGAGCCTTAGGGAAGTAGAATATCATATGAATGTGTAACATTCAGTCCATACCTGCCAACATTGCACTCTCGAATGCGGTATGCCATCACGCTGTCCCCGAGTTGGTTGAATACCAATGTACCAGCGTCCTCATCTTGCCAAATTTTTATTTGATGAGGAAAAAAGGTCTGAAATTCGGTACTTTTAGTGCCAATTCAATACACATTTTGATGTTATTGGGTGTATTTTCGATTTTGATTTAAAAAAGCAGTAGAATTTCCATGCAAAAGTATTAGGCAGTAGGAACGTCAAAAAAGTGGTAGTCTGCCGCCAAAATCGGTAGGGCTGGCAGGTATGCTAGTCCACAGCACCCTCAGACTATTTAATATAAAGCGCTATATAAATCGAATTACATTACATTCACAAGTATCAAGGCACAAAAATGATGATAATAGTAATGTTGATGATGATGATGATGACGACGACGACGACGACGACGACGACGACGATGATAGTAATGATGATGATGATGATGATGATGACCACAACGATAGTTATGACAAAGATCTGTGTAAATGATGAATAGAATGATTATGATAGAGTTATTGGTGATAATGATGACAACAATCATATTCAATGATTTGAAAATTTACCATATTTCAAGAGATAACCCATCCAGCACGAGCTGATTATGAGGAGCTATGAAAGATACATTACTCGGTCTTTATAGGGTTAATAATTTTGACAAATCAACTAATGAACTATCATAATCAAAACTAGTAAAAGGACAACTTTTTTTTTAATTCAGTTTAAAAATAAAAAATATTTTATACTTCCTCAAACTGTATGTATTATGCAGATTAGTTGTTTAAAATGTTAAAAAAAAGAAAGAGAAGACTTCCTTACAACATGAGATATGGTCTGTATCGCTTACATCTATAAAATTACTGAAATCTTCACAAAATGGAAATCAGAAGAATCACCTGTTGTTAAATGACAAGACAAGACAACTATAATATCCAGGTTAAAGGTCAGGAAAGACATCTTCAAACGAACATAGCAAGATGAATAGACGGGTTGTTTAAACCCGACAAAGGCTTTCAGGATACATGGAAATGAAAGGTATTCGTTAGCCATTATTTAAGTACATAATGTACAACAATAAATTGATAGACAGGAAAGTATAACACAGTATAATCAATGAGATACATGTTATCATCTGAGGATTCAATATTTCAACATTAATTATCTCATCTTCAGTGTATAAATACATACTCCAAGCTATGATACACATTATCATGTCAGGATTCAATATTTCCTCTTTAATTAAATCATCATCATCAGGGTATAATACATATTCCAAGCAGTAAGATTATGATTTAATATTTCAACATTAATTATATCATCATCAGGAAAGAAATGAAAAATAGATATAGTTCAGATTATCATAGCGATATGGTTATGTAATACACTAAAAGCAAAATATAATTTAATAAATTTAAGAATAAATAAAATAAAAAACAGTAATTGAGTCGAGACAACATGCTGTTTTACTTCTCTAAGCAGTCTCATTAATTTTCTGTATCCAATTTAAAATGATATATTACAGATCAATATATTTTTTTTAAGAATGACATTTTAGAATCCGGTTTTAAAAATAAACAAAAATAAGAATACTATATTATTAAAATCCTGGCATGTGGAACATTTTATGTATTTAACATTTTTTACTAAAAAAATGTCAAAAATGAAAAAAAAAAGTTAAATGCCTAGAAAAATGTATTCCTACTCATAATAATAAGATCATTTTTTAAAAACATACTTAATTTTTATTTATTTATTTATATTGTTCTGATTAATTTTATTGCTGTTAATATTGTTAAAACCTATGGACTTGTTCTGAAATAAAATTGAAATTGAAATTGAATTGAATTGAATTAAACCAAATCGGCTGACCTGAGACCTGCGTAAGCTGGTCGCAAGATTAAATCTTGATCATTCTCAGCTGTAATGATGAGGCCTAAAATTCCAAAATGGATCTACCTGCTTATATAGGGACTCAATTCAAGAAGCTACTTAATTTATTTTTTCAAACGTGGTCAGACTTTTTCTACTAATACTATTCTATTAAAACGGATTATTTAATCTAAATTTAAGCATGTTAAAATGAATGTTGTACAAAAAAATTCCTGTACATTTTTAGAAGTGGTGGTAAAAAAAAATGTTCTCACTTGAACACAAGAAATGTATGGATAATTGTGAATAACATCTTTTCTTACTAAAATTAACTTCCAAATTTGGCCTGATTGTTTATCCTTATAAATTTTTTTGAACAAGGACGTCAATTTAGCCAAGTATGAAGGATACAAAGGGACTTCTTTGTTCGATGGATTCTTAGTTCCTAATAATAAAGCATCTCAATAGCTATAGTTATATGGGTGGTAGATTATTATATAGAATACTGTTTTGATGATAAACAAGGAAATGTTAGGTGACACCTGCTATTATTCTTAATAATCCATGCTTACAGGAATGTTTCTATCAATTTATTCTATACAAGGAATAGAGTTGATTGTTCAAATAAAATAAGTTTTCAAAACTTAATAGCCCTGTGTCTAGGGCCTTAAATTGGGTAAAACAATCATCTATGAATAAAGGTGCACTACCTACTTAATCAGATGGGTAATATCAAGCATCCTAATGCCAGGGCTTGCAGAATTGGTTGCCCAACGACCACGACCCAAGGCAACCAAAAATTTACATCGGGCAACCAAAAATAATTAGGTGCCTTGATAGGCAAATATGTCTCAACTCACACTAACCGTTGATCAAGTCACCATGGTCCCAGTAAAAAATGTTAAGGCTTTGGATTTAAATAGGCTTGGAGGTTTACAGGGTTTAGCAATACACTAAGTTATGACTAAATTCGATCTGGGGTTTTATTCCCGTTAAGACCTACTGGGCTCTCAGAATCAGTGGTCCGATGGTCAACCAAAATCTTTTGGGGGCAAGCAACTAAGACAGGTTAGCCCCGATGGGAAACCAACAAATTTTTTTCAGATTTTGTTTATCATTGTTGAAAATAAATACAATGATAAAATACAAATTTGCAACTAAACTTTTATATAAGTGAGGGCGAGCAAAAAATTCTGCGAGGCCTGACCTATAAAAATATTGTAAATAGAATCGAGCACTCTCACTTTTTAGTAATAAGATGTATTATAGGGCCGTAGCTACCAGTGCGGTTGGTCAGGTTTCAACATGACCACTTTTTGGCAGGTCTACCACATCCCTCCAATAAGGTAAAAAATAATTATGACACAACTTAAAAAAAAATGTCAAAATAGGAAATGTTCTAGGGGGATTGGGCCCCCACCCCCGGGGTCCTTGGTGGCCCCTAGTCCTAAGCCAATATTATCTCTTCGCTTCGCTCGCAACCTGATCACTTTAAATGTCGTGGATACGGTCCTGTATTACTTACTAACTTAATCAACAGAGTATTTTGAAAGCTCCTAGCCGTAACTAAAAAATTAACAATAACTTGGCATTTTAATAGCACATTATACACACTAATAAAACATACAAATTTTATTTCTTATTAAGAAAAATTATTTATTGTCTAAAATTAACAATAATAATTTGACATTTTTAAAGCACATAGTAAATAAAAAAGAGCAATTAAAAATGTTTGCATTAAAATATGTGCATCATGTCGATATTTTTCTCTACAAATTTCTGATAACTAGTACATTTTAGCAGATTGACTGACCCTAATATTCATTTACGATAAGTTTTGGATAACCTAATATCTCTTGAAGGTAATGTTATACTATCCTTTGTCCTAGATCGTTTCCTTACGGAATTGTCTAATCAGTGTGTAATATAGGATATCCTAATATCATCTAACGACAAACAGGTCAACATTCGCAAAAATTACTTATACATGCATTTTTTGAAACATTTGATTTTCTCACGAGCGTTACATGAGTATTTATTCTGTAAGACACGTTGTTATAATGAGGCATTTTACTTTTAAAGTGCAACAAACTACTACAATCCATCATCAGTGGTTATATTGACCCCTCCTGGTTCTAATAGTCAAATTGCTATTCTATGCGTATGACAATAATGACCCCTTTTCCCGTCGGCTTCATATAGCTGACTAGAAATTGATGATATAGAATGTAGAGTCTGACAACAGGGGTAAGCCCATAGCAGTCGCGAAGTGGGTCGTGGAATACGATTTATTGACCTATCTTTAGCTTGCGCTATCCACGGTAAGCCTCGCGCTACATCTCTTAGTGTTATTCACTTTAACTTACATAGCCGGACTACATGAATAATTCAAAAAAGGAAACTACAAATCATCCAGAAACGGTTGAATTAAAACACTACGCAGGACGACAACTGGAGACTACTAAATCCTTCTTTCTAGCTAAATATATTCTAGAAATTTAATTCCCACATCCACGGCAGATCAAGGTCACGTAGCAGGGTTAAATATCTTTAGAGAGGTTTCTTTCACAATTACATTTAAACATACGCGTGTACACATTTCAAAACGACATGTGTAAATATCCGGTATTTCTCCTACATTGGAACATAAATTTCTACTAATTTTAAATAAATTGCCTAAAGAAACTAAAACAAGGTCTTGTAGAATATCATGTAACTTAAGCAGGAAGAAAAATGCAGATACAGAACTCGCAGCATAGAAACAGTGAGATGTACTATATTTATATGCATTCTTAATAAGATCCTACCTTTAGGAAAAAAAATACCACTTAAAAAAGAAACATGTAATGTTTTAAATTTGTTTAAAGCAGAATTATATGGTATTAAGTGAGGATATGATAAACTGTCTATAATAAACTTTGAAAACAATATAAACAAATAATAATACCATTAATAAATTAGCAATAAAGTAACAATTATTAAAATATTAAAATAATATACTCACAAAAAGTTGCAAAACATGATTTTGAAAATCTTATAATGAACTTTAAAAAAAAATTAAATGAACTACAAATTAAATATTTAATCAATTTCGTAATGAATTAAAACAATATTAAAGTAGTAAAATAATGTTATTGTTTTTGTTAAAATATTCATTTTTAATGAATACCATTGTGAATAAATAGTTAAAATATGATTTTGAAAACTGTTAATGTAATTGTCTATATATAATAAACTTTAAAAAAAAATATACGTACAAATTAAATATTAAATAAACAATAAAAGAAGCAATTATTAAAATAGTAATATAACAAATGTTGGAATAGTAAAACAATTATTAAAATAGTAAAACAGTAAGTGATAATACAGTATTTAGTTTAATCATTTAAAAAACCAACAGTTTGACAAATTATTTAAAAAACTGTTTCATAACTTTTTTTTACATTTTAACAGTATTAATTTAATAAGTACTTCAAAATATTTTTGTATTAAAGTTTTTTTTTTTGAAGGAAAAGCTAGTAAAAATATTAAGTAATGTTATTCAAAAAAGTTTTGACAACTCTTAATTCAAAAATTATTTTGAAAACTGTTTATTTAAAAAAATGTTAAGTTTAGCAGTAATGTTATATAAATACAATTAAGTACTATTTTTCTATAAAGCTGTTCTAAAAAAGTCTTATAAAAATACCATTAAGTAATGTTTTGTTTCTAAAATAGACTAAACAAAATAAATACATCACTGGAAGTATTTTTAAAGTCAATTCTGGAATCAGAGAAATATCTGGCTCTCAAAATAACAAAAATGTTGAGCATGGAAAATTGAAATAACAATAATTAATCAAATTAACATTAATAAAATATAAGACCCAATCATTTAAAAATATAAATTGTTGACAATATTAAGTGGTCTTATTTAATCTAAATTAAATAAATAACACCCATTTAATATTCAATTATACTATTAATTATTTGGATTTATACAGTATTATAAAAATTGTCCAGACTATATAGACAATGGAAATTAGGAACAATAAAAAATATTAAGACCAAGAACAATGACTAAGATACCAGCAATCATATGAGAAATACAAATATATAGCAGAAGTCAATAACAAAAGAACGGAAATGCCTACCAAAATATGCTGGTTACAGATACCGTATAGAAGTCGGAGAACTAAATAACCTTGCTGTCCTTGTTAAGTCCACAACTATTACTGTGGAACACCGACAATTTACAAAACACACACGCACAAAAACCATCTTAATTTGAAAAATCTACACCTTAACTTAAAATGTTGAAATGTTGTTTTGTAATTTATAGGATAGAAGTATATGGCCCAAGGTGAGAACGCTGTACAAATAGTTCTGAACGGTCCACGTTCAAATGAAAGCCAATGTCAAATCTGTAATCAAATCGAATCATACCTGACAACTCTCTACTTTTTCTATTTGATTCCACATTATTTTTTCCTATTAACATCTAGTCGGAGAATGTAATTGAAAGTGCCATCAACAACCATGTTAAGCACGTACTTAATGAGCCTTGAACACACAAGATACAAGGACGCCCTCACAGGTTTCGTCTTTGACAAGATCAATGATGTCACGGTCTGTCGGAAATATATAAATGATGATAGTGGGTTTTTTTTCTAGAACAAATCTCATTTTTCTCTATAAACACCAATTTCTTCTATCTACTACATTCTAACATAAAAATCACCTATTTATCTACCACGTGGCAATAGTCTGTAGTGTAAGCAATGACTAACATTAGGGGTGTGAAAAGTGGTTATACCCTAAAAAAAATAGATCATCATAAAATCAAGGTTAAAAATATTCTGATGAAGTACTTTTTAAAATCACAACTACACCACCGTATTTTTATCATCAGTACCCTAATCATAGCCTTTATAATTAATGACATTAACGATCATCACAGAAAGTCCTATAATTAATTATGAACATGAAATTTAAGTTCTCATTTGAACTTGATACAATATTTAATGTGACAGTACTAAGGCAAAGATGTTGTAAAGGTTTTCCACAATAGCCAAAAACATGAAGACAGACGATTTTTTTAATGCAAAACCACAGTTTAATCACTGAACTTCCATACTGCATGAACAATTTTAGATATGAAAGTATAATGCATACTCCAAGCAATGAGATACACGCCATCGTGACAAGATTCAATATTTCGACATAAATT
>JAOTQE010112666.1:0-25025 GCA_025631205.1 Nesometra sesokonis
TAACTTTGATGCTACTTTGATATGATCAAGTTAATTTCAAAATTAATGTTGATGATTTTTTGGTCATTTTCAGGTGAAAATATATCTTTAATATTATCATAATTATCATCTTCATCATTATCATCATCATTTTAATCACCATTAACAAACATGTCATCCAGTTTTAACAAAATAATTAAATTGTAATTATTATTACAATTATAATCTAATAATTATAATTAATTACCTTATATGGTTCTAATTAATATTTTATGGTTCTAATTAAAATGTTACCCCTGTATTTTTTTAGATTCCACGGGTTCCAATTATGATGTTTGTGAAAGCTGAGGGTGAGGGGTGTGGCTTACTACAGGTAATATTTTTATGTATCATAATATTTTCAGAAAATAATAATTAAATGAGTCACATAGATTCAAACCTGAACATTGAATGTCTTTGTGATTCTTTAATAAAACTTAAACGCTTTGGCTAGAGTTCCGGTAGTGATGGCTATCTCTGCAATGGTTAGCGTACATGGAGAGGGCAACCCAACCTCAACTTTATCATTGCAGAGATAGCATCCACTACCGGACCTCTAGCCACTAGGAAACTTAATGGAATAGAAGTCATCAATGTAATACTCTGTATTCCTAAAAATATAAATATTTTATTTGTCAAAAAGATATAAGTGATTTTGAAAATAGACACCATTCTACATCCATTGATAGAGATCTTCTTGAGAACCCTTCTAGTAGGCACAAGCTTATAAATTATGTCCATTCACCATACATTTAGAATCTATTACCCCTTTGTGTTCGGCATTGTTTAAATTTAGTTTTATTTAATAAGAATTTGGATTCTTTTTACAGAATTGGTTTTATCTGATTTATTTGTTCATTTACACCTTTGATAATTGTTTTAATTGTCACATTATAAATTTCAGATTATTATTATTATTATTATTTATTAAATATAGATTGATGCCAAATATAATATACCTGACCCAACAACCAAACAATCATTCAAACTGAATATAAAAATGAGAGACTCAAAAAAAATAAGGAACACTCTTCGAAGGAGGCGATCGACAGATGGTCAGGATGAGTTGCAACAACACAGTGTTGAGCAGAATATTGTTCTGATCCAGGCCTGTACACGTTGGCTACATCCAGGATCATCTAACATGGCTGTACTTGAAATATCACTGCACACTGGTCTTACTGCTGATTTAGAGAGTCTTGATGAGGTAATATTATTTTTACCGCCTGGTGAACAAAGTTTTCCGGAAGGATAATTTGAGCTGAGTGTCTGCTTTTACCACCCAGTAAAACAAACTTTTTTCCGCGGTAATTTGAGCTGCGTCTGCTTTTTTTCCCGTTTGTGAGCACAATAACTTTTAAACGACACTAGTTATCCTTACCAAATTTTCAGAATCAACTGAAGAGGTAATTATCTCAGACGAATTTGAAAATGTGCACCTTATGTCACATACTAGCTTGGCCGCCATGTTTTGTTTTTCAAAAAACACCTTTTTTACTACTATTACCATTACAGAACTTGAAACATCCTAAAATTTGGAATTTACTCTTTATCATATACACGGACCGATGATTTCGAAAATGAACACCAATGTCACATGGCTTAACCGCCATATTGGAATTTTCAGAACCACCTTTTTGACCATTACACCCATGCAAAAACTTGAAACATCCTCAACTTTGGAATTTACACTCCTTAAATTACCCCGACCGAGGAGTTTGAAAATGGGCACCCATGTCACATGGCTTGGTCGCCATCTTGGATTTTTCAAAAACTACCTTTTCGACCACTACTCTCATACCAAAATACCTTGCCCAGACCGGGCGGTGCAATGCTGTTAAGCTCCAATTATATTTTTTTTCTACCTGTATACCCAATCATTGAAGAGGAAAGGCAACTAATGTGTTGCATGCAGTGATGCTTGTGACTTAGTTATTGGCATGTACAGTAATCATTATTTTTTCTCATTATTGTTGTGGTATAAAAACTTGGAGGGCAAATCTCTGATGATTATGGCATTGTCATCAATTTTGTACTTAAACATGCATGTACGCATGGAATGGCTAAAATAAATTTTCTGTCCAAAAAAAGTTCATTGGAAGTCCTTTACCAGTTTATGAAACTCTATTAAATTCATTAATTTCATTTATATTTTATTTCAGAATTTCACATCCATAGCAAAACAAAAAGGGAAAAAAAGGAGCAATGCAACAATTAGCAAACTTACGTTAACCTAACAACTAATCTGTGGTACAAAACTATCCCCAGCTGGACACCAACCCGGTATTTCTGACACTTGGCCTTATGTAACAAAAGTTGGGGCATCATGCATTATAGAATGATTTTAATATATCTAAGAATGAGAATGTGTGTTGTCAAAGTGTATTTTATATAAAATTTAAATTTAAACCAAAGATAGAAAACTATTACCCACCAAAACAAAATTGTCCAACATTTAACAAGATGTTTTTCCATTATTTCTCAGTTGATTTACGACCGTACAACTGGTGTGAAACGTTACGAGATTGACGGCCGCAAGGTGTTGTTCTATTTCAACGAGATTCCAAGTCAGTGTCAAACCTGCGTGAACTTCACTGCATTCAGAGATTACGTTGTTGGAAACCTTAAATCTGTGCCTGCACGGATATATGACTACTATGAACCAGGTATGTTATTTTTTAAAGATGTATCGTCACCATAAAAATGACAAAAAATTGATTTTGAAAATGACTTGCTTATTTCGAAGAAATATATAAAGTATGGTCATTCCACTTAATATATTAAAGTAATATTTACCTATACTTTGCAATATTAAAATCCTTAAAATTAGCAAAAATCCATAAAAAGGCTGGAAGCCTCTAAAATTTTGATAGTTTTCAGTGTAAAAATCTTAGTAAACGGTTTTTAAATACAGTAATTTCTATTCTGAAGTTCATAACTTTTATGTTACTTTAATATGAGCAAGTTAATTTCAAAATTAATGGTTATGACTTTTTGGTGACATTACATCTTTAATAATTTGAGGCATATCACCGCAAATCCACTAAGTTGTAGGAAAATTGAAAATTGAGTTATTGTTAAAACCATAATACACTTTAAAATGAAGGGTCAATTATCAAAATACAGTAAGAAATTTATAACTGAAGTTATTATATAACTCGGAAAAATTCAGTTGTACAACCTCAGTGTTTTGAATGCTGGGGTTGTTTGTTGTTGGAATTCATTTCATTGCAGCATGATTTCTATGATTACATGCCTTCAAATTTATAACTAGTTATTAAACCTTTTATTACCTTAAAGAAAAAGCATCAAAAAGGATTGTTAAAAATATCCCATATCCTTTTAAATGTTTTCTAGGTTTGTTGGAAAAAAAAATATTGGTCTTTAAATAATTTTCTTAAATTTCACATTGTTTTGTCAATGAAAGCACCATCACTTTCTTTACCCTTAGGTTCAAACTTTTATAATTACTTATTTTTTATAGGTTTTGAAGCGACACAATTTTACAACATAAGCAGGAGTAGTTTTATTGCGCAAGACATATGTGAAGATGATGACTGCAACAAGGTACCAGAGGACAGCCCAATGCTGACACAGGGGCAAGGTAATGGCAGAAGTATTTCCAAGCTAAATTGATATGTGGCAGAGCCAAGCCAAAGGATTCATAACTCAAAAATTTAAAATTGAGTTATTCATGAATTATGAAAGTACACATTATTATCTTTAACATGCAAAAAAATCAGTTTCATGTGATGTTTCATTGCAAAGTTATGAACAATATTTGAACATTTAGAATGCAAGTTTTGAAAAGAGTGCATTGTAAAATGCTTATCAGTATGCTGTGAGGGTCATTTTAAATTGCATTTTTTGAACATTTTTTGATTATATATCTGAATATCATTGATGAAGTATGAAAGTTTGAATGTTTAATTTTTTGAGTTACACAACATATTGAAAATTTTGACAATTTTTTGGTTTCTGCCTATTGTGGAAAATTAGCTTTGCGAGTTATGCCTCCGCTGGCTTGGCTCTGTCACATATGTTCACTTAGAATATACAGTTCTATGTATGGCAAACGAAAGTTACTAACATGAAAACATTCAGCGTTGAGGCCACCACACACATAAGCCAGCGATGGACTCGCACCAATAGCCACTCATGTCGCCGCTGCAAGCTAATAGCTTGCGTGTGTAGTAAATTTACGTGCACCGATGACGCAGCACAATGTTTTTTAACATGTTTGATATTCAAAAGCTACTTGTGCCGATAACGCATTGTGTGTGGCGGTCAAAAGCTTTACCGTTACACCTTGCAATGCATGATGCAAGGGGTTAAGACAACGAGTCCATGTTGCTAATTTTTTGTGCGCTGTATTTTACAAAATTACTTGTACGCACAGTTATTAAAGTATGAACGTGTGCGAACACATAACAACATGGACCTTTTGCCATATAAACGGCTTAAGTGTAAAGGTTACGACCACCACACATGGTGCATCATTGGCACGAGTAACTATTTAACATCAAAGATGGTAACCTTGTGCTACACAAAATTTAACCGCAAACGTAAGCTATTAGCTTGTGGACATTCTACTTTTTAAAAAAATTTTGAGTTTTTTGTATAATTCACATCCCACTTTTTTGGCCAACGATTATATTTCTATGAAAAATCTGTATACTGGAATGGCTTATAATCATATTACGGTACCAACAGATTTTAAAAATGATAAATAATATCTAATATAATATAAATTGCAGTGTCTAGAAATTAAGAGAGACTTTGCATTGAGAAGACCGTGCAATGTCAGCATAAGCACGTATACATGATTTTTCATGATTTTTAACAAGTTTGGCCTTCTATTTGCCAAACCTCAAATAAACATCCACCACCCATCAGCTGATACTTGTCTCAGACTCCAAGGGTGTCCGTATATATGAAGTTCAACTGTATAAAAAAAATGATTTCAATTTTATGGCTTTTCTGCAGTTCCTGATGATGATTGTAACACCTTATCCAATGACTGCGAAGAAGATGCAGATGTTAATATCTGCGGTTGTGAGCGTACATGCATTAGTACTGGTACACAGATCTGTGGAAGTGACAGCAACTTGTACAATAGTGTTTGTCAGATGGAGGTAGCTGCTTGCGAGTCTTCATCTCCAGTGTATGCTGTACCTCTTGATTCTTGTCCAGGTATTTCATATTGCGTTTTAAAATAAAGCTCAGTCCAGATTATCAAATTTGCTTTGATTAAAATTTTGATGTATTTATATTTGGTCATGGTGCCATCACATAAATACCATGCATGGGTATTAAATAACTGCAGTACATACAGCATCGTAGTAATTGATAAATACTTTATGTTTTGGTTTTGAACAAGTATGTAATTACGTTTTACTCTGAATTGTATAAACCCTGATAATTTAAAAATTTGTGAAATTGTGCAATTTTAATAATATGAATAATAATTTGCCTAATAGTTAATTATAAATTTAAAAAATAACATAACATAAACAAGATGACTTTTTAGATGTAAATAAAATAGGCATATTAACCTATTAATTTTAATGCATATTTAAGCTTAATTGGACACTTTATATTATGCTTAGATGGTGCAATACATTTTTAGCATTGATGTTCTTTTGATATTTTATCTGTTTTAGTGTATTTTGTATACTTTGTTGTGTATGTAAAGGGGTTGCGGACACATTTGAGGCATGTCATGGCAAAACCACCAAATTGTCGCAAAATTGAAAAATTGAAATAATATGGAGACCATATTAAACCCGTTGTAAGCTTTGAAATGAGGGGTCAAGTATCAAAATCTGGCAATTATAACCAAAGTTACCGGGAACAAAATAGACACAAATTTTCTTTGTATTTGTTTATATATCCTGTTGTTTATTTGCTTATTTCTCAATAACTTCCTGTGCAACAACTTGGTGGTTTTGCCATGCATTGCCCATTTGTGTTATGGCACTATGTTGCTGTTGCAACCCCTTGACCGCTTACTGTCAAATGAAAAAAAAAATGAAAAATTGAAAATAATTTATGCAGTGGGGAGGCTGTGCTTTTACAGAGTAGCGTAAATGGAGTATTTCTAGTTTTGATTGTTCTCAAATATTAAATCCTTTCTGAATTTAGTTTTCATTAGAAATGTTTTGAGTAAATAATGATTTTGAGTTTTGGTTACTATTTTCTAGAACCTGAGGCCCCAAAGCCAGAAGAAAAGATAAGCTCAACTAGCCAACCAATAGAGGTTCAATTAGCAAGTAAGGATCAAGATTCTTCTTCACAGTGGGCCTGTTAAAAAAATACTGTATTTTATACGGCATTTTAAAAATACTGCATTTTTTGGCACCAGAAATGGGTCCACAAAAAATACCGTATTTTTTCCACAAATTTTGTGGATAAAATCTGGTATTTTGCGTCAAATACCGTATTTTTCTTACCCCATTTCTGCTGCCATTAAAATTACTGTATTTTTTATAAATAATTTCGGGTGGACTGTAAATGTTTCACCAACAACAGTGGTTAGTTCACACCTCGTGCCCCCTGTCAAAAAAAGATTTAAAAGAGCAAAAAAAATGTAAAGAGAAAAAAAAAATCGTGTCGATGACGTAGTCCAAGATGCCCTGTATGAGCGTCTAGAGGTTTATTATTTTCAAAAATTTGCTATCCCAAACCCACCCCCTGGTACAGTTGGTCTTTCTTTTTACTTCCAAGTATAAAATGGATCTGGTTTGTTTCCCCATTTAAACATTTCTGGATGCGCCCTGCTAACGAAAGGCATTTTGAGCAGGCCTACTATAAAGGAGAATTTTTAACTGGTAGAGTAGAAACGGAACACTAGATTTTTAATACCGTATTTTATACGGTATTTTTTATACTGTATTTTGAGTTTTGCGGCCAAAACAGGCCTAGTGTCAGCTTTGCATTACCAAGGTTGCCATTACCCAGTCAAATATATAGAAACTCTTAATTATTGCAAATCATAGGGCCCATTTGGGAGAGAATCCGAAAAAATAAACGTAGAGTAAAAAACGATTTTTTATCCATGTCCATTCACCCAAAACTCTGTTTTAAAAACACAGGATGACTAGCAAAATAATGATGCAGATCGTGTTGATTAATCATTCTGTTTGTTTTTCAAAACATGGCACCACATCTGAGAAACTTAACTTGTTGTATTATTGACCGATGCTAAGTACTTCATTTTGTAAAATATATCAAGTAGCGAATACAGCACTGATCGCTACAATTTTACTGGAGCAACCTGGATGACCTACTGTATGAGCGCTAACGATCTTCAACCTACTTCATGCTCCCACATATAAATGTGAGGTCTCACCTCAAAATGAATCGCATCGTAGGTGTGATCAAATTGAGATACAGTAATAGCCAAAATAGAAGTCAAATTTTGTGGGAAATTTACTTTTAATCAATTATGAGTACTATGGTATTTATATTTCATTATAAGATACTTTGAGGTTAGTTTTCATCCAGGAAAATGTCCTTTATGCAGATTTTCTGACATTTATAGTCTTTTAATTATTTGTTTTTCGATAGCTTTATGGGTGATTTTCTCAAAACCGTGTTTCCAAACATGAAAACTTCAAATGCTTATATCTTTGGATCTATTTATCCATTGACTGTCATTTAAAATGTAGATTACAGCTTATATTATGCTCAATTTTGTATTTTCCTACCATGAGACTCATTTTGTGACTCATTTTGTGAGACCTCATAAATGGTGTAGGGGTGTTGAAAATAATTATAAATCGGTAACTCTATGCTACTCTCCATAAACTGAAAAAAAAAACATATAAATAAAATAATGGAAAAGAAATGACAACATATTAAGTCATAAAAAGGTTCATTGTGAATTTTTACCAGTAAATATCCAGTTAATTGCAGGGTTGGCATATCAGCCTCATTTGGTGACAGGCAGTCTGGAATTAACATTTGTTTGGGCAAAAATTGTTTTACTGGTAAATAATGATGTTTAACACTGAAAACGGAGGAAAACTGTTATAATTTCAACTATAACCCATTAGCAGTCCATATTCCTTTAATTTTTTTTTTTTTTAATTTAAAAGGTGATGATTATGGAAGTTCTGGAGATGTTGGCCAGGTGTATGAACCTGAGAGGGTTGACTACATTATTGAGTTTGACTCCGCAATGTATGACTTGATGGCCAGTCAGATGCAATCTAATGAAGATAATACTGAAGACACAGGTATGCTTGAAAATTATAATTATTATTCAAGCTTAATGTGACACATGCTAAAAGCCTCAAAACCTTTTAAACATAAAACAGCAGATTTCAAGACAATGCACTTTAAAAGTTCAAAAACCAATCAATGTTCACCATTCATCTCTGCCCTGTCACTTTCCAACCCCACACCAAGTGGCGTGAAGGAGCATGATTTTGCATTTGCCGTGCCACAGACAGCCCGGTGCTCAGAGACAGTGACTGGGATAGAGCCACCCTAAAGATGAAAATTGCCAAGGCATTACTGTCGAAGCTCCTTGTGCGGCCATCTGTCATAAATTTCATTCCTTAAAAGCACTCATTAAGAAGTATATTTGTTTTTCCTATCTAGTTTATAGCATTTGAAAATATAGTTACTTTACTTATTGACTTCTAGAAATACATTTCAAAATATTCAATATTCAATCATGATAATGATAATAGTAATTTTGATATAATATTTTGTATTTTATGTGGCCATGTCTAAAAAGTTTTGTAGCTGTATATTTTGTTTAATATACCTCATAACTCGTGTAATTACCAGGCCTGGATTTAGGGGGGATTTGGGGGGGTCGGATGACCCCCCCCCTCCCATGGAAGCTGGAGTGGGCTAATATTTCTGCGGTAAAACTTAGTAAAACCGCCTAGTAGATATAAAACATAGGTCACCGTGCCTCCATGTAGGCACCCTGACCAATCACTATAAAAGCTGACATCACTCAGTGACAAATTGCGGAAATTTCTGAAGTTCACACTTAGCCTATTACTGGTTAAGTGTCCTTTAGCATGTAAAATACCGCAATTTTTCTGAAGGCCCTTGGCGGCCCCCTGTCCTCCAGCCTAAATTGCTCGCTTCGCTCGGAAGTCTGAACTTCGAAACCAATGCAGGTAGAACTGGAAATGGGGACATTTTGATGGACTCTAATGTGTCTTTTAGCCTGTAAAGTAACAACATTTTTTTCAGAGCCCTCGGCCCCGAACCTTGACTGGGCACTGGGTTGGCCCCCAGCCTAATTGCTTGCTTCACTCGCAAGTGTGAACTTCGTAACCAAAACAAGCTGATCTGGAAAACGGGATATTTTGATGGACTTTAATGTGTCTTTTAACATGTAAAATACCGCAGATTTTTCTAGGGCCTTCTGCCCCTGGACTCCCACCTGGGTTCACTGATTTTGGTAATGTATTTCATTTTATTGCAGTAACTGTTGAAAAGGAAAATATTGCTGTGGAAGATATGGTTGAATTAACTGAAGAACCATCAGTTGTTGAAGAGGTATCCACTGTATTGACTGATCTAGAAACTGAGTTTGGAGATGTCACTATCCAATCTCTAGAGTTTAGTTCATCTGAACCTGTCTATATGCTTGACCTTACTCAACAACTGCAACCCAATGATGACCTTGATGCCACCCACCAACAGCAACCCTTTGATAACCTGAATGCCACCCACCGACAGCAACCCATCGATGAACTTGACCCCACTGAGCAACGACAGCCTATTTATGAAGAAGAGCCCACTGAACAGCAGCCTGTATATGAACTTGAATCCATCTATCAACAACAACCTGTTTATGAACTTGACTCCATCCATCAACAACAGCCTGTCCATGAACAAGACCTTACCCACCAACAGCCTGTTTATGAAGAAGATGCCACCCACCAACTACCTGTTTATGAAGAAGACGACACCCATCAACTACCTGTTTATGAATTTGACTCCACTCACCAACAGCACCCTGACTATGAACTTGACATTTCCAAAAAGCCTGTTTATGAAGAAGACCCTGCCCAACAACAACCCATTTATGAAAAGAACCCTGACCACCAGCAGCTTATATATGTAGAAGAAGCTGTCCAACAACAACAAGCATATGAGCCTGATTCCACCCACAAACTAGAAGCCATTGAAGAACCTGATTCTAACCATCAACAAGAACCCACTGATGAACTTGACTCAACCCACCAAACAACAATAACCGACATTGTGGAGTTTGAAACAGAGGTAATGCAAAATAAGTTTTCTAGAATTTTACAAAAATTAATACAATTCAATTTTAATATATAGCTACAGGTAGTCTTTTTTATATTTGTTTATTAAAATCAATATTTGTTAATATTATTATACAGTTTGTAGAATTACTGGAGTCGACAACTGTTAGTCCTATGACAAAGTTTGAGACACTGTCTGCTCTTCTGGAACTTGGCTTAACTGATGTGCAGACAGAAGTTATCATACCAGACATTACTGAAGAAAATATTGCCAAGACAACACCAAAACCATTGGAAGTTGGCATTGCTGAGGTTACTAAAAACATAGTTATCAAGGCAACACCAAACCGAACAAAAGTTGATATTCCTGAGGTGGAAGAAAGCGTTATTAAAAGAACACCAAAACCAGTCGAAGTTGACATTTCTGAGGTTGACAATGTTACCAAAGCACCACTAAAACTGACAGAGGGTGAAATTTTTGAGGTTGCTGAAGAAACCATTACCAAAATAACACCAAAACCAGCAGAAGTTGACATTTCTGAGTTTGCTGAAGAAACTGTTTTCAGGGGAACACCAAAACCAGTAAAAGTTGTCATTTCTGAAGATGCTGAAGAAACCATTACCAAGTCATCACCAAAACAAACAGAAGTTGATATTCCTGATATTGTAGAAGAAACCATTGTGAAAGGAAAACCAAAACCGACAGCAGCTGAGAACACTGATGAAACCATTATCAAAGGAACACTAAAACCAGTAGACACACTAATTTCTGAGTTTTCTGTAAAAAAGATAGACAAATTAACATCAATTCCAACAGGAGGTAATATTTCGGAGCTTGGAGAAGAAAACAATATTAAAATAACACCCAAACCTGTGGTTGCTGAAAAAACTGTTTTCAAAGGATCACCAAAAACACCAGAAGTTGTTATTCCTGAGATCGATGAAGACACTGCTACCGAAACAACACCAAAACTGACAGAAATTCCCAAGGTTGCAGAAGAAAGCATTATCAAAGCAATACCAAAACTGACAAAAGTTGTTATTCCTGAAATTTCTGAAGACATTGTTACCAATACAGCTCTGAAATTGCCAAAAGTTGACATTCCTAAGTTTGCTAAAGAGACTGTTACCAAAAGAACACCAAAACCCACTGAAGTTATTCATGAGGTTACTGAAGGTAAAAAAAATACACAAAAACCATTAAAGAAGATTGAAGCATTTGGTACACAGTTCCAGTATCAGGTATGTTTGTTCATTTTACCTTTTTTCAAATTTTTCATTTGTTAACTATTCTTAATTAACTAATTGGCTAATTAATATGTTCAGTTACAAGATATGCCAGAGTACACTTGGCTGTTTTTTTATGCTTTAGGTTTGGAACATTACAAACTCAACCTCAAGTGAACAGAGAGATGTTATTTTGGAAAAGTTGATCATTGACTACAGAGAAATGCCTGCCTCAGATGATCCATCCAGAACTGGTGATACCACTTCTAACAAGAGTAAAGAAAACAGCACAAAAGAAAAAAGTGAACCAGCTAGTCGGCACCCTAACCACAAAGAAAGGAAGCACCATCGAACAAACGTAAGCCCACATAGCAACCCATTAAGTTTTAAAGAGGCAAGAACACCCAAGTCGGGTAAAATTAATCGTGAATCAATTGGTGCAAGATAAATAGAAAACTGTAAATATTTTAATGATTATAAATAAAGCTGTTGGGTCATCTCATATTTTTTTGATCTTTTATAATCCTGTATAAATGTTCATAATTATTATATTTTAATGCTAGGATTAATTCCAACTCAGACAGTTGTGAGTCAAGTGATTATCAGTTTGCTTGGAAAAAAATTATGATGGTTTGAATATATATTAGTGAATATAATTGATTTTAAGTAAAACTGAACTGTTGTACAAGCAAGAGAGATCCAATATCAGGATTATTTAAGTGATTAAATGATAAGCAAATCTAATTTTCTGAAATGTATTTTCTTTTTGCTTTGAATTTATTGTAATATAAAATAACATTACTGCCATTTTAAATGTACAAAATAAATAATTTACTGATAGAGTAATGCTAAATACTGAATTAATTGATTTCTTGATTGATCATTTAGTTAAGTGATTTATATAGTCATTTGATTAATAGATGATTGATTTGTCATATTTCTATATTTTGTGTGGAATATGATTTTTTTGGCGGGGGTGATTTTTTGGCTATATATATATGTGTGTATATATTTAAACAAATTTCTTTAAAAAAGTGTGGATATCAAGTATGAACTAAGCAGACAGTTGAAATGAAAACATTTAAGCAGGGAACAGTTAAATTTGTTTCCTGCATTTGATCTAACACTTGGTAGTCACCATTATTTGAAAAATCCACTTTTTGTCTACTGCCCTCTATAAGATTCTAGACACTACAGTATTTTAAGATTTCATCTCGGAAGTTACCATGTTTTACCCATAGATGGTTTTACCCCTTTCATACAGAAAATACCACAATGTTAACATAAACATGCCAGTGTTCTCACAAGCATGGACACTCTCACAGCAGCAGGAAAAAAAAAACGTACTCTATCCTATCTGATAAGGGGTCCTGTCCAAGGGCGGATCCAGGATCCACCGAAAGAAGGGGGGGGGGGGGGGCACTTCCAGATCCGGGTGGGCGTGGTTGCCCATTTTATTCAAAATTGTGCAGACATATATTTTTTTGGTTTCTAAAGGGGGGCCCGGTCCGTTGGGCCTCCCCTTGGATCCGCGCCCGCTGTCTGAAAGTACAGCTCTCCATTACCCTGGATCGAATCCAAAGACACTTGCACAGCAAATAACCTACTGACCAGTGAGGACCGCAAAATGTTTAAAAGGGATTAAGACACGACACTAATCCCATTAAGTCTATTGAACCCTTACACACGGGGTTTAAAACAGTTATTAACACTGTGTTTTGACAAGGTCTGGAAGAGTTCTAGTGGAAGCCGGTGTTTGGGAAAAACTGTTTTAATACTGGTTTGCAATTCTGTATGAAGTAGATTTTACAAATGTATGTGATGGTAACATTTTTTTATGTAATAAAGCAAAAGCTAAGCCTTGTATTAATCTAGTTTCATTTGAATGTTTTTGGGAAACGTGGTCACACTGCGTATACTGTATACAGTATTCATTAATGCGTTACAACATAATATGTGATTTAACTTTAAGTCCGTAAGCCATCTTATATTCTCAGTTGCAAACATAACAATGAGTTTTTGTGGAAGGTAATTTTTATGTGTAAAATATTTCCGACATATTTTGGCCCAGACGTAGCGTTGGACGTGCTAAAGCTTACATGTTTATGCCTATGCCTATAGTTAATAGATAATATACCTTTATTTATGTACAGTATACACAGATAATTATAGTGTGTAAAATGATTATATGTACGTTTATTATATATCTAAAATATTATTTTATATATAACTGATAAAGCACAAGTATTTGTGCATACGTGTGTGACGGTTATTATATCAGTTGTCTATAGTTGACCATCTCCCATGTAGCAGGTAGTACGCCATCACCGTTTAAATTCTAAAAATAAAGTATATAAAAGGACTTCGACAGAAAGCAAAATAATATTGGTAATATGAAGGTTTCGCATTTTTACGATATACTAATACGAAAACAGATAGACCTACGTCGTAAATTCTAGTAACGTTTGAATTCAGCACCTTGAATATCTGTCACAGTTGGTCAGAATTTTACGGCGATCATAAACAATTCGTAGGTAGAAATTTCGATGTATATTAAAACATATTTAGCAACTTTCAAAAGTGGAAGTGTAACGTTTTCGTTATCGTATTCCGTGAATTTGCGAAACCTCACTATTGGCAACTTGTCATGATTGTTTTAAAACACTGACATTTTTTCGCAAGTAAAACATTGTGTGTGATTTAAAAATTAAACTTACAACCCCTCGAAATTTTGCATAGTCTGATGCTAAAGAAGATTCTTTTGTGTTTTTATACTGTAAGGACATATTATAATTATGTACGTTTGACATTCATTTGTGGAAATCACAACGCTTATCAGGTTATATATTTCCTTTCCTGAGACGTATGAGGTCATCCGTGATTGCTTCAAAATTTACACTTAAAATCCTAGAAAGTTTTGAATGGTTTCAACTGTTAAAGTATATTATTTTGTAGTTTTATGCTTTAAGCACATATAATTATGTACGTTTTCTATTTAATTGTGGGAAATTACAACTTTTATTGAAGTTCAATAAACAGTATTTTCTTTCTAGATAAGTACGTCCTCATCTGTGACTACTATACATGAAAATTAACACTTAAAACCACATAAACTATTGTGGAACGTTTCAATTTTTAAAAATTAGTAGCGTTATGCTTTACAATAATACGTTTGGTATTCACTTGTGGAAAACCACATTGTTTTGTCAAGTTACATTTCCTTTCTTGCGAAGCATGACGTCATATGATTCCTTACTTCAATCCAATAGGACTGCAAGTTGGATTTAATCTTATTGCGCATGCGCGAATTTCACGCCAATGTTAATGTAAAGTCCAAATGAACAGGCTGTTTTCCAACTGTCTGAACTTTCTTTTGATCGTGTTTGTTAATTGTTGAATTTTGAAATTAGACCAACCGTATAGTCTATTGAACTTAAGTTATTTATATAAGTCTTTGCTATATTTATATTATAATATTTGATGCTATATTAATGGAGATATATTTAGTGTATTATAAATGTTATTATGACCGAGTTGAGTGATTGATTTTATTGAGGATTGTCAATAGTTGTAGCATGCTTTAGCGGCGGATCCAGGGTGTTTGATAGTCAGGACTGAGCTTTAGGGAGAGGCATCCGGCGCGCTCCCCTATTATCGCCAAAACAGAGTTGCGCACCTCTTATATTAGGTTAAATATATTAAAAATTGACCCCAAAATAAATTATAAACCTACAAATGGGCACAAAAATTGGGGCTAATACTTTTTTTTTTGCTTGTCAAAATCAGAACCTGGAACCACACCCACTCGAATCTGGGAAAGTGCGCCCCCCCCCCCTTTCGCTGGATTCCCTGCCTACAGAGTAGTATAAACAGCAGTCAAGTCCACGGTTTGAATTTGACGATAATAAAACAGCTATATTTTGCCTGTTTACGTCCTTTTTTTTTCTACGCTTTTCCTCCCTCTTTTGGAACAAAATTTGTCAATTTTTTGCCCCGTCGGATCTCCCACTGCTCAAATCTTTTCTATAAAATCCTTATGAAAATATGATGTAGTGTTTCAATTTTCGTTATGTAGCACTTGAAATTAACGGACATATCGTGTAAGCTTGCAAAACGACAGAAAAATTGGAAACATTTATGGTGACACTTAAAAATGACGAAAACAATCCAACGTTGTGAAATTAAAACTTGCTAATTAAAAGTTAAGAAATTAAGAATAGAATTTGGTGTGTTCATCATTTAATTTCACCTGGTTCATCTGTGACATTTCGTGATGATAGCATTAACGCTTCGTCATCAACTAACCGATCATTTTCTGACGAAGTTCTGTTGATATTACCTCAAAACTGCACGTACGTATCCTGGCTTTCAATTTAAAGTGTATTTAACAATTGCTTAATAATTCTATACCCTGAAAATGCCAAAAATATAACGTTTCTCATCCCCTTGATGATTTTTTTTAAATCGGAGGGGAAAAACATTATTTGATTTGTTGTTCGAGTACATTCATATAACAAATGAAAAAAAAAACGGCATGAAAAGTATCTAGGTTTTACGAAAAAGGAAAAAAAAAGCCTGAAGAAATCCTTTAGGGAGTACCCGTTGAGAGGTATAAAACATAAAATTAGCATATAAATTTGAAGATTGGTTCCTCGAGCAATATTTATAAACTACTAATTTTATTTTTATTTCTATTTTTGAAGAGGGTGGGGGGTGTTCCAGCACTCCAAGCAGGGGCGGATGCAGAATTTTGGAAAAGGGGGCCGGAAGGGGTCGGTGAGAGTCAAAGTTTTAGAGACTTGTCCGGGAGAATGGTCCCCGAGAAATTGTGATCTTTCGTTGTCCGGAAATGACCCGAGGGGCGCGTTAAGGGATGAATTTTTGTCTTATGATTGCTGAATATTTTCGTTTTATGAACATTGTTAATAATATTGATACATTTTACTTCCCGTAAGGGGCCCCTTAAATCCGCCCCTGCCAAGCACTCCCTCTGGATACCCCCACAGACGATTGTATTGGGATGGTGTCGATATACTGCACCTGACAAAACTGGTTGGTTAATCCGTCACGCCTTCAGTTCTCTTGGTAAAATATTGTACTCGCGTTTGACTCGTAAAATATTTTCCATAGCTCGTATAATATTTGCCGGTTATCCCCTCAATGACGTTTTATATAAATATTCACACGCTCAAGTTTGTTAGTGCCGCATAGTACATCCATCGAAAACTCAAGAAAATAAATTAGCATCCCCTGTATTTACCTGTATTTTATACAGCTGCTGCTGATGTACAATTCCCCTGTTGTGGACAGACGAATGGGCGCAAGTGCAAGCCAGTACTTGCTGCATGACATGACGTGACCTTTAGGAGAGTAGAAAGTCATATGAATGCGTAACATCTAGTCCACAGCGCTTTGAGACTATAAAGTATAAGGCCCTATATAAATCAAACTACATTGCATTACATGTCAAATTTGCTGCTGCTGCTGCTATACTTCTGCTGCTGGCAAAATTAAAAGTTTGTTACCACGCTAAAAACTAAAATTCTACAGGTCCGTTTGGTTTCAAACTTTGTAGACTGCAAGATTAAGACAAGAAGACGGAACCCATTAATTTAGGGCCTTCTCGGCTTATTATTTTGTACATTGTTTTCACCATGGCAAAATGAGATGGTACGGCAAAATCCTGGCCAGTATTTTTTTGCCACTTACGTTTATAACTGAATGCTTGTGGATAGGAGATTATAACTCGCAGTGCATACAGTGTTGCAGTATTGATCAATGTGAAGTATGTGATTTAGAAAATAAAACACATCATTACAATACGTATGTTTCTGGACTAATAATAATAAAAAGATTTGATTTTTATGTAAAAATGGTTTTAGGTGTGGAATCATTTTTACACGAAGTGTATAAGAACCCTGATTATAATTTACAGAGCGGGCGGCTATGTCTTTAAAGAGAATCGTAAAACGAGTATTCGTATGGTTACATTTGTACAGGCTTGATGGCATATGTAGTTCAAAGTTGTTGCATTTTCGTAACTGAATAAAGAGACAGCGTTATCGTCCATAGTTGGTACAATTAAATGGAAGTAATTAATATATGCCAAAATAAATCAAAGCTTGCGTCGTAGCTGTAGTTTGCTAATTGTCAAATTACAAGATAAACATCGCAATTAATTTCGTTATTAATGTATTTCTCACTGGGTTTATACATCATATTTCGCTTTTATATAAAATGATATTGAACAATTATTACTGAGTGAGGTGGTAATAAGCAGAATTAGTTTATATACATACATGTTTTACAAATTACATGTAATTTAGCTGTATTTTTTTTCATTAAACAATATGTACATTATCTTACAATTATACACATACAATCGATTAAATAGTTCATATTGAAATAGTCAATTCATTTATCCGAAGCATCTGATGATGTGCTTATTTATAACATGGTATTTGAAACAACGTTACGTCACCTGGGACTATATTACGTCATTAGTTATCATCAGTTGCGTCATTGGGTTTAGCAAGTACTGCATATTGCGTTCTCAGAGATAAATCGGACTTTATTTCAGATGAACAATTCTGGTTCATTTCCAAATCTGCATACTTTAATCCCTCTACATTTAACTTCCTTGGATCAACGACAAGAGTTGGTAATATCTCTTCGTATTTATTTTCCTTCAAATTGTTTTTCGTCGGTGAAATTGTAGGTTCCGCATAATGGTTCTCGGCATTTCTCTGATTTAATTGAGAGTCGTTAGATGCATTCTTTAACGAACTCTTATCCGTGACATCTTCCAATGACAAATGGAAATCTCGTTTTATAGGCGTGGCGTATGCTGGTGGTGGATGCTTTAAGGTGGATGCTTTTCCTTTATTAGGTTTTGCATAATGGGGAATCGGTTGTTGACCGTTTGAACCATTAGGCTGCTCTAAGCACAGATTAAGAGAGTTGTTTGATGCAAACTTTGGGTATTGTTTTGGGGATCTTGGTGGTGATCTGGTAGGACTGGCCGCTGGTGAAACCAGTGAACAGCTGTCTTGCTTAGTTTCTTCTTCCGTTCTTTCCGTTTCTGAAACCGGATTGGTGGTAATTACGTCCCGTCTATCAAACTTTTCATAAATTTTATCACCCAGATCTTCGTCAAAAATGTTTACGTTAACATTGTAAGATTTTCGTTTCCGTTTAAACACGATGACAACAGCTACAACTGAGAGCAAGACAATGAAAATTCCAGCAACGCAAACTGCCAAAATAAGAACATTATTGTGAAAGAAATCTATGACACTATGTCTGGCTCTAGGTTCCAATGGTAATTGTAGTCCGGTCGCATTGTTGCCAATAGATGTCATTAAATGGGTGGTTTGAGTGCCCCTAGCTCCGATTCTTTCTTCTACCATCAGGACAGCCTCCTCGCTAGCGACCTTATCCCCGTTTGCTCCTGTGGCAATGCATATTATCGTTGATCCGTTATCAGCAACTTTTGCTTCGCGTATTGTCAATGTCTCCATCTCAGAATCAGAAGAGAACCGCTGCATGAGAATCAATGTTGGTGTTGCCATCCATTCGTATGTTGGATTTTCTAACCCATGAGAACTGCAGTTAAATTTAATTTCTTCATTTTCCATGACTGTTCCCTGTTTTGGTGTGATACGAACAACAGGTGGAAGTGGTGATAAGGAGCAGGTTTTTGGTGATTGTAGAGCTTTACTCTCCAGTCTACACTGGAACTCGACGCCTCTATAAGCTTCTGTTAAAGTAACTCTTAAATACAAACTATGACCGTTAACTTCTGTCTTTGTTTGAAGTCGGTTGCCGTTGACATAAAGTTCAAGTGACGGCCTTGGATTCCCGCCTTCAGATACACAGACGAATTCGACGTCTTCATTAGACAATGTATTAAGGAGACATTCCGGGGAGCTAACGGTCGGCGCTGCCCAAACTACAAGTTCGGCCGACTGTCCAACGTTGTTGTAGTATGCTTTCTGCAGAGGAGTATCTTGATATGCGAACATACATGAGAAGGTCCCCGCGTCGCTAGTTTTAACATTTTCGATTTTTAAATCAAATCGATGATTCAACAGTCTTGAGATTGAGTATCGATGTCTAATGTCTGCGTCCGGGGAACGCAAAATTGCGTTTCTGCTCAAAAAAACGTTACGACTTTCCGAATACCACGCAATATCGTAACTCTCACGGATTTGTTGACTTACGTGACAGTGGAAGATGGCCGTACCACCTTCCAGCACTGTTAGACTTAGTGGCTTTTCTGTGGCAATCATGTTCGAGAAAACGGGGTATATTGATAATAGTACACAACTTAATATTCCACATAAATTAATGGTCAGGATCATGGCTAGGTCGTCGTAAATTCAATTGCAAAGATTTCTTTTGAAACAACGCAGGCCTATTTAGTCCGTTGAACCTGTTTTAGAAATAAAAAAAATGTATTAGTAATAATTAAAATAAACAATAGTAATGATTAAGATATGATTTATAATGGTTAAGTTGACGCTGATGACGACGACGGCGAAAATGATGACGGCCAGGACAGAATTGTTATGTTGATAATAACGGTTATGGTCAAGGGGCAGGAAGAGGGGCGGGATGGTAATGATAAAATGATTATTTAGTAATATTTGATTTACCATACTAACAAACCCTCTATACGTGGACTATATTGCGTCCTCTTAGATATATTTGTGGTTTGATTTGTAGGCGTACAACTTTTTTTTTTTCTAAATGTGACGAATGTGTAAACCGAATATTCGATAATGAAGTTTAAACTGCCAGTTTGTATAGGCCTATTATAAAACACTCTCCCAAAACGACCCTCCAGAAAACCGAATTTCACGCTAAACCGGAAGTTTTAAAATCAGAAAACCAATGTAAATAGCTAAACTTAATGGCTGGTATTCTTAAAAGTTAGTCCAGGTACTAGGTTGTCCTGGAATATCGGCAGACATTTAGAATGGTTTGATCCAGGGTTTAGTTTACCTTTAAGAATAACCTTTTTAGTTAGTCCTTGTTAAAATCAAGTTTATGATGATGTTGTTAAACTAATCTCTATAGGCCTAATACTACTTTTTACAATTTTTCGTATGTATTTTTGTTGTTTATACCTTTACATTTGATTTGCTTGCACAAGATGTAATATGCATATTTTGGAATTAAATAATAATAATAATTTATTTGGACCTACACTTTTGTATCAGTGGCACACTCCTCAAGGGAAGGTGCGTCCAGAAAAGTACAATACACGGTTTTAAGAAAAATTTAAAAACCAAAGTAACAAAACTAAACTTGAAGCTGGATTACAACAAAATATAGCCTCAGTGATTTCATTAAATTACATTCATACATATTTGCACGCATAAAATAAAATTATTCTTACCTTGACAAGCGATATTTTTTTAAAGAACAGATTTCTCCCTGGACCACAAAACCTGTCACTTAACTTTTGATCATAACCGCTCAACTGTCTATGTTCACACTGCCTGTCTTAATATCGTGCTTCTAATATCAATCCGCGTGACTATAGACTTACAAGTACAATGGACAAGAAATGAGCCAGCATCCTGTTTAAAAGTTTCGATAGCTTAACAACCTGATTCATAATGACGCCTCCACAAAACAAGTAATCCAATGAGTTTCAAAAATTGGCGTTTAATCCAGTGTTAATGATGGATATAAAATAATTGTTGAAAGCTGTAATACGGCATAGGCCTACATTAAATTTATTAGGCCTACTAAGTGAGATTGAGGGTACGAACAGCTTTTGGGTGTGACCTTTAACGGCCTCGTTATGTGGTCACGTCAACCAAGTAGGTGCCAAAGTTGTCTGGTGGTGGATTTATAAGGAGATTGGTGGGGGCGGGGGGGTGTAAGCGTAGGGAAGTTCGCTCACTAGTTTCAGTAAAACAATGTGAAGTTAACAAATGTTCTCTTGTTAAATTTGATTTGTATATTATCATGAACACCTTTCGATCATAATCGATCTCAAATTGCCAAGCCATACAAAATATCCCTATCATTGTTTTTTTTTATACTGAAGAATCCAATTGAAAAGAATCTAAACATGGAAGAGTGATTTACTACATTCGAGTGGGCCCACCTCTTAAACTGTGTCGACACGTAGGTCTATGTCCAAATTATCACAAAAAACAATAAAATTTGAATCAATTTAATGTCATTAACATGTCTGCCTTTAATACAGAAAAGTTCATTTCCGGTCATCCAGAAAACATTATTTCCTAGAGAGCCTCAGACACGCCCGGATTCGTGCGCCCAAGACCTCCTGTCGTTGAGTAATAGTACCCCATTTTCATAAAAAAGGGATTCCGAACATGTAATGAGAGAAAGATCTTAATCAAAGATGCAAAAGAATGGCACTGGTTGATCTGGATCTCCGACCAAAATCTTTCCTGTTGTGTCATCTGCCATTTGATTTTATGAGGTAGCATTCGTCGATGAAATAACGTGGACACTGATTCGACTATTTTAAACACAGGGAAAGCGTAAATCTTGTGCATCCTGTGCATTATATAAAAATTATAATTACTATGGGCTAAACAAACTTTTCTATTTTTATTCTATAACTTTCGTATTCTCCCTTTAAGGTGTTCATCTTACTCTACTACCCAACTCAATGATCCCACCACCAATGTAGTTGGGATCACAGAGTGGATGATGCATGCAATTTTAATTTTTTTCCAAATATATCAAGTATTTTATAAATATTATATAGTGTATCGTTGCATTAATCGTTTTAATATTTAAATTTAAGTTTTTAATTATTTATCTCAAATGTTTCCTTTATAAGGTGCAGGTAATCCTGCCTCATTTAATTATGTTTGTACTATGTTTTTATGTTGTCTGTTTTCTGTAAATGTGAAGTAAACGATATGATATGATATCGCGTGATTGTGAGTTTCCTACATCTCTTATACATGCCTGCTCTTATATACGAATATTTTAGTGCGTGCGTCAATCCGCAGGCGGACCTTTTCTGCTACCCTAAATCAGCAACAAGCCCTCATATTTTTTTACTCCTGCAAAGTGGCGGCGCTACAGGAGGGGAGGGGAAGGACGCTCCAGTTCCCCCTCACATCGGGGTCCTTTAGATGCGCCACTCCCTCCACGTCGAGAAAAATTCTGGCATCGCCACTGTCATAAGTCAGTTAGGAGGTCTTCAGAGAAGAAAGAGCTCGACAAATTTAAACAAACTCGGAACATTGTTATATAGGTTAATAATTGAATCTGTTTCTATAAACTAATCACAGTCACACGAAGGACAATGTGCAATTGAAAGTTATTGATGTCAATCAAACTAATCTATAAAAGTACGGAGCATGTATTTATTTCTTATAATCAGGTTACTTTATCACTCATCTTATGCTATACAGTATCACGCTAAATGAGGTCACAATATCAAGTTTCGTACGGTAGGCCTACGTTTTGGACAAAGTGTTCACCTGGTCTAAGTGACGTCATAGTTTTTACTATAGAGTAGGCCTACTAGTATTGTATGCGTTCTAAACTTTAAAATTTAAAAACAAACAAACCTTATAATCAGGTTACTTTATCACTCATCTTATGCTATACAGTATCACGCTAAATGAGGTCACAATATCAAGTTTCATATGGTAGGCCTACGTTTTGGACAAAGTGTTCACCTGGCCTAAGTGACATCATAGTTTTTACTATAGAGTAGGCCTACTAGTATTGTATGCGTTCTAAACTTTAAAAATTTAAAAACAAACAAACCTTAAAATGGAAAAAACCTGATTATTTTCAACTAAAATTTAAAATACAATAAAGTTTGGGTAATAATATAACTTAGCAAAACGACCGGGCACCGCCAACTATCCATTCTGTTTCACAATCAAGATACATTGTCTTTTAAAAACTATTATTTCTCCTTTATCGAAAACCACAGTGGTTTTTATAGAACAGAACAGGAAAGAATTGGTAGTGTGTCAGGCCGCGTTATTGAAGGCATTCTCCTGGGCCTGCAAGGAAGTGATATCATAATGTTCCTGTGACGTAAAAAATCGTTTCAATATATTTATCTTGTTACCTGTGTTAGTCTTGGTTCAAGACGGTGATTCGGTTTAATTCGTGAAAGACGATTAAAAGGCACCCATTGCGTTTTATAGCAGGTGGATCGCCATACCTTTCTGATGTTTGGATCACCTACGACAAACTTCACACCACTAAAACTTCATAATCCACTGGTGGCGCATTTCGTTAAACACTGAAAATATACACACTTGGAGCAAGTCTAATGTAGGTCTGCAATTTTGAACTGCCAATATGTGGTTTGTGGTGTCCGCAAAAACAAACGGATGAATGGGATACTAATCTCCACTCTTCACACATTCATCGAATATCGGTTTTTTTTTTCTTTAATATGGGCGAGTTGTTACAAAATCAAGAAACATACCTTGTTACTCTACATGGGATGGGTTCACAATTTTGTGAAGGAGAAGGAGAGAGTCGCTGTAGGCCTATTCAAGAAGCTGGTGATAATTTGCCTATCTCGATTTGACGTGTAAAAAACATTAAGTGCTTTGTTGTCTCTTGTGGTCCATTTTTTGAAGATTTTTTTTAACGCCATATAATCTTATTTTCTAATAAATTTAGAGGTTGGATTGATCGGATCGGATCGGATTTGATTGGCCAATTTTATAGCTGGAAAAATAGTGTAGGAGAAATAATGAAGTAATTGTTTTTCATTTTCTGCAAATATATACTGTGCTTAATATAAATATGAAAACAAATTGGGTCTTTCTGGATTTCCGTTCACACTACACGAATAAACATGTTATAAAGATACACACTGTTAAGGTTTGTATTATGATTACTTCCGTTTTGTCTGGTTAGGTCAATCATGAATTACCAATCCTATACAGCAATATATAGGGACAAACTTCCTACTTACTCATAATGAATACAGATACCAGTGTAGCCCTATGGAAGTTTTGTACGTGTCGGGTCGTGAATTGGCTTTACCTATATTTAGCTTTGGTCCGGCCTTAGAACCTTACTTATGTTCTTGCTGTTTACGATGATGATGATGATGGTGGTGGTGTTGTTGCGACCATAACTTTAAAAGCGTTTAAAGACTACGGAAAATAAAACCCCCTAAGACCCTAACCTAAGACTACGAAACCTCAGGGTCCTACTAAACACCGCCCGAGACCATCCGGTGATATTTTAATGACGCCCAAGTGTCCAGTATAATACATTTTGAGGGTATTTGGTAGTTGGTTACACCAAAATACACAACTTTGTCAAACAAAAATGTACTTTTTAGGCGTATAACTATACACATCATTTACTGACGGCGTCACACCGTACCCGCTATGCACTGTTGAATGTGTTAACTATCATCAAAGCGTAAACGCGTTTTATATCAAAATATCGAGGAATTGAGGTGAAACGCCGACCGTTCCTTAAATGCTGACGAATTCGCCTGTTTATACTTTCAGACCTAATACAGGGGCGGGTCCAGAAATGTTAAAG
>JAOTQE010112667.1:0-13111 GCA_025631205.1 Nesometra sesokonis
CGATCATTCACTATTATACAAGTCTGTATATTAACGACAAACCTCACACCACTAAAACTTTATCATCCGTTGGTGGCACACTTCATTAAAAACTTACAATAAATATAATATACAGACTTGGAGCAAGTCTAGCCAACAGCTTACGTCTGCGGCAAAATTTTGTGCTCAGGTTTTTTTTAACACGTTTGATATTTAACAGCTACTCGTGCCATTGGCTTACATGTGTGGGGCTCCTAAGCTTTACCCTTAAGTCGTTTATATTGCTACTGGTCCACGCTGCTAATTGTATATGGCCATTAATTTGCAACATTTCGTCTATGGACAGGCATTAAATTATGAATGCGTTCGAATACATACCAACGCAAACCTGCTGCCATAAAAATGGCTTAATGGTAAAGTTTACGACTCTTGAACACATAAGCCAATGGAACGAGTAGCTGTTAAATATCAAACATTTTAAAAACTTGGTGCTGCGCAGTTGACACACTTAAATTCACCACACACATAAACTATTAGCGTGCAATGGTGGCATGAATGACTGTTGACGCGCGTCGTTGGCTTATGTATGCGGCAGACTTTAAATTTACATTGTTTCATGATTTGGGATAGTCCAGGTTAGTCTCAAATTTGGTTTTTCCAGAGGGCTGGTTTTTGGGAGTTGACTGTATCACGTCCATTTCTTCCTTTTGATAATTCGATTCTAGATGGCACTGTAAGGTTAAAGATCATTGTTGCGAATAAACCTGTTACCCTCTGAGTGTCGGCCATAGTAGACATATCGACACTGTCCAAATGTTCCTGAAATAAAGAGGAAACGTTACAAAACAAAATAATATTTATTTATTGAAATTAATGTAACAGCAGTAAAAATCACAGAAATAGATTAAATTAGTGACTTTGCTTACATCTAGTTTTATAGAGGGCGCATTTTTTCTATGCTTTACTGTATTAAAGCAGTTAAAAAGGGCCATATTTAAGCTTATTTTTCTTGATTTATTTTGATTTTGTATCTACCACAACAGACCATTGCTAATTCAGTCTGTTACAAGTTTATGTTTCAATTACAGTTACAATGGTTGGTCACGTAATGGTTACAGATATAATAGTTACAGTCATATGATTATAGACATAATAGTTTGTTTTGATTTCCATTGACCAGATATTGTTTACTGCTGTAGATGGAGGGTCAGCCTAATAATAAGCCATTTAAATATTTCATTAAGTAAATTAACCCTATTGAGCTATTTTTGGGACTTGAGTTCATTGGGTAGTGGACATTTTGACCTCTCACTCAAATATCAGCAACAAATGGATCAGACTGACTTGAAAAATGGAGCATCATGTAAGAGCCAATCCAGACTGTCAAATTTCTTTTGACAAAAAAAATTTGATATGCCTATATATGGTCATGATGATGTCACACCATGACCATACATAGATCTGTACCGTATATATGGGTATCATCAAAGTTTTTTGTCACATAATTTGATATTCTGGATTAAGTCAAGTAGAATAAGAATAAAAAAGAATTTTAAACATCTGATTACTACTCTTTAAAAAACTAATTAAAAACATGGCATCAAATAATGAATTACATGAAACCTGTACAAATGCACGGTTTTTTGTGATGCTTTGTGCAAATATCAACCCTAAAAATCAATTCTACATTTCCAGGTGAATTAAACATCAAAACATGCGGAAGACTTGAGAGAAATAAGTCATAAAGTTTGAAAGCCTAGAAGCACGTCAACAAAAAATGAGGTGGTCAAAAAGGCCCCCCTTCAATGGGATTAGAGTTAACCAAATAATTGTTATTCTACCTTGGTGTTGTCCGCCTTCTTTTAGTGCTTGAGGTAGAGGTGTGTACCGGGTCGGTGATGATGGACTATCATTTGAATCACTTGTCTACAGAAGATATAAAGATAATAAAATACAGTAGTTACTTAGTCAATAATCAACCTCATACAGTAGTAAGGGCTAAAGCGCAGTTCAGACTATTACAAAACGCTTTAATATACCCATAGTAATATGTCCATGTATGGTTATGTGATGTCATCATGACCATATATAGGCATATGATAGTTTTTAAACAAATAAAATTTGATTGTCAATGTAAAGCCAGGCACTCACTGCACACTCACAGCGTTGTGCGGCGGTTGCACGACTAAACCATCCCCCGCTGTGTGTGTGGTTGCCAGACATGATGACAGTTTTCTACTCATCGGCTTACGTTTTTTTAGTGATTCAACAAGGACATCACAAAAACCGTCGATCGACGAGTAAAGACTGTCATCGCTTTGGACCACCACACACACAGGGAGCGACGGTTTAGTCATGTGACCTTCACAAGAAGCTGTGAGTGCCCGGCTTAAGGGATAGAAAACAGATCTTTGTGTTGCCCAATAAAAAAAAAGACAGGATTGGGATTCATTGGATTTTTATACTTCCAATTTTTGTTATTTGCCTAAAGAAATATAATTATCCCAAAAATTGTAAAAAAAATAAACTTATCCACAAAAGTGCTCAGAAATGCATAAATTATCCCAAAAAATAGATTTAAAAGTTCTTTTAAATGACTGAAAATGCAGTCATAAAAATACAGTAAAAAATAATTTCTCGACTGACCTACTCAAATTAAAATATAAGTTGTATTTAGGGAATACAATTTTTTCCCCTAAACACTGCAGTTTACTAATGTACAAATAAAGAAACAATACTTGTTTCTTTTGATGATCATTAATGTAAACTAAATTTGTTGAATAAATTAACCATTTCAGAATTCCCACCTTTGTGCAGGATATTTTGGTGGGAAAAAATAAATTAGAAATTTGCACAATCATGGCATGGCAGCCATTTTAGATTCCCCGTTTTTTATCAAATCTGCTAAAAGCTACTTTTTAATCAAGAAATTCATATGAATGCAATTTATACACCGAATCTTGATGCAGATACATACGATAAATAAATATTTTATAACAAAATAAACTTGAATCTATGTTTGTTGTTAAAATCCTGAAAAATGAAATATATTGCAAAAAGATACTTCTAACAAGACAGAGCGCATACAATGCTGGCGAATTATTTTTAACGAATAACAATTATCTCAAAGGTAATAGAAAAAAATGAAGTGGGTGCATGTAGAATTGGCTAACATGAATGATTTATCATGGCCCGGTACTACACGGCCCACACTGTTTAATGGCATTTTTTTGGGCCAGGGGTCCACGCAGCGAAAAGGTTAATTTATATATATTGAGATATTGTAACAGTATACATACTTGGAATGATCATAAATTATGAAAATGTATGATATGATTATGTCATACAATTATCAGCTGATAGATAATGAAACATCTGATATCTATTTTTATCATGCAAATGTCAGAAGTCCCTGACCTAATATTAACAAATTAGTAATTGTCAGAAAAATTGCATACATAAGCATCTATTAAACATACAGGGTCCTGGATTTGAGATGCTAGAATACATTTATGAAACAGGGGCGGATGCAGACTTTTGGAAAAGGGGGCCGGAAGGGGGCTTTGAGATGCTAGAATACATTTATGAAACAGGAGCGGATGCAGACTTTTGGAAAAGGGGGCCGGAAGGGGGCTGGTAGAGAGATAAAGTTTTAGGAGATCCGGGGACATGCTCCCGGGAAATTTTGGTCCGCAAATGGCCTCAGGGACGTGTTAAGGGATCAATTCTTGCTGAATATTTTAGTTTTATAGACAATGTTAATAATATTGATATATTATACTTTCCGAAAGTCAGGAGGGGGGGGGGGGGAGCCCCCACCTTAAATTTTCCCCTGTGAAATATCATATAAGTCTGGATTTGAGGTCTTACATACAGAGGTACTCAGATCTTCCCTTAAATTTTGTTGCCAACTAACCAACTGGGCTAGTTGGATACATTTTTTAACTAGCCAAAGGAGGCATAAATCGAAAAATTGAAAATTGAGTTATTTATGAATTAAGAAACTACATATCTTAACATGCAAAAAAAAAAATCAGTTTCATATATCTCCTTGCAAAGTTGTGAACAATCAAAGTTAAAAAATTTTGAATGCAAGTTTTGTGAGAAGTGCATTTGAAAATAAGCCGTTTTACGGTTTCAACTGAGCATGTGCATGATTAAGGTCAAGTCATAAAACAACGCGCGGCTTATTGAAAGAAATATAATTGCCGCGTGTCACGTCGTTTTATGACTTGACCTTACTCATGCACATGCGCAGTTAAAACTGTAAAATGGCTTATTCCTTATCGGTATACTGTGACTAAAGCTGGTGATTTTGAATTGCATTTTTTAAACATTTCTTGATCATATCTAAAAATTGTTAATGCAGTATGAAAGTTGAATATTCAAACTATATATTAACAATTTTCTTGTTTCTCCGTATTGTGGAAAACTAGCTTTGTGACTTATGCCTATTTGGCTTGGCTCTGCCACATTTGAGGTATTTTATACAGGGGTCCTGGATTTGAGGTTTTACATAATATAGGAGTCCTGGATTTGTGTTGTCAGAATGTAAGCATTACAGGGGACTTGTCTGTAACGTATTAAATACAGGGTCCTGGATTTTACATTGAGCGATCCTGGATTTGATATGCTAGAATACTTATAAACATTAATTCACATCAAGGGGTCATCAAAAATTGTGTTTTATGACAGACGATATTATCCACCTGGCCATTCTTGGTTGAGCGAATAAATGGATGAAATATCACTTAAAACCCATAAAAAGCAGTCCTCATCAAAGCATATGAAACAATACAGATCAGGGTGGATTTAGATGGGGGGGGGGGCAACCAGCTGTAGCCCCCTTTTGGAAATTAAAATATATATCAATTTATTAACATTATCTATAAAATGAAAAAGATCTGTAATCATAAGACAAGGATTGATCCTTTAAGATGCCCAAGAGGCCATTTCTGAAAATCTCAAGACCAAAATTTCTCGGGAGCATCCCCCAGATCCCCTACAACTTAGTGACTCTCTATCTTGCTGCCCCTGGAGATGTACGATAGAGAATAAATAATGCAAACTTCTACTAATACATTCAACACATACAAATCAGACATGCCCACAACAAATATCTTCAATAGATACAGTAATTATTAATTATCTAATTATTAAATAATTATTAATTTTCTCTTCAAATCTTGATTTTCACTCATGGAGGTTGACATGGTATCATTGTATGAAAACTGTTTCCAATAAATGTATTTGAAAGAGAGATACACTTTAGAAAATACATGATATATATTAAAAGCTTAAATTTAACCAGAATCTCTAAGAAATTAATGATATGAAATATTATATTTAAATTGTTACACCTAGGAGCGTCATTGTTTTGAAAGTGTTTCTAATAAATATATTGATTTGAAAGGGAGATAAACCAGGGATCTGTTACAGATCCCTGGATAAACTAAGTATATATTATAAGCTTGCAGCTAATCTAATCTACCAACTGGTAAACTTCCCAAGCTTGTTGACACCTGACCATCAACTCGCTTGGGAGAGGCTATTGACCGGGAGTAAATTTATTAAGAATCTTAAAGACAGTTTAAGCTTGCACAAGTGGGCGTATTATTCACATACTTATACATGGATAACGTCCAACATAAATGTAGTAAAACAGATTTACAAAGAATCCAGGGACTGAAATCTGTGAATGTTTCTAAAGGGCATTGAGTGGGCTCTACTTTCAATATAGAAAACAAATTAATTTATCATTTAATGTGCTTTAAAATATTTTATGTTGAAGCAATGTACTGTAGTTTGAAGAATTGGTTTTTTTTAACCTTTAATGCAAATTACTTGTTTCATAAAATACAGTAAAACTCAAATGAAAATTAATTATATACAGTTATATTCAAAATGAATTAATCACTTGATGTTGAAACAATGTACTGTAGTGTGAAGCATTGATTACCTTCTTTTCATTAACCTTCAATACAAAATAATTATTGCATAAAATACAGTAAAATGCAAATGAAAATTACTTACTCATTCAAAATAATATTATATTAAATTACAAATAAATATAAAAACCCTCAAATTAAAATATAAATAAGTCAATTCAAAATCGCATACTAAAATATAATCTAATATATATTTTTGCGACTGAACAGGACTATTTTATCAAAAATAAAAAAAAATACTATAGTATTTATTCATTCAACCATATCTTAACAAATATAAAAGTTAGCTATAGTATAACAGATACACTGCAATAAGTAAATAATAAATATAAAGGCTCGAAAGTTAGAACAGGACTAACCTTAGAACAGCACTAGTTGATCCTGGACTATCCATACACCTAGTTCCAATGCAAACAACATTTAGAATACTTTAAACCAGGGATTATACCTGGACAAACCTTTGATAATACCATAGTCAGTTAGTCCCAGACTAAATCTGAAGTTAGACCTGGAGTAAAGTTAGTCCGCTTTCGAGAATACGAGGCATTAATTGTAAATGTACAATAAACATTTCAAAAATTCAATATTACATCATTAAAATATATTATAAATAGATATTGTGGAGATTGAAACAATATTAATTATTATGTTTAATAACACAGATTCTAACAGACATGAAAGTACCAGACCAGGAAGCGGACCAGAACAGCATGATCAACATTATCAATAGCAAGCTTTTGAAATGATGACGCGGTGAGGTGGGATGCGGAAGTCAGTCAACTATGACGGCCATTGTACAGCCTTCCACGTCTTGAATGTAAAGTTGTTTCTCAGGGCAACAGCAAATAAGCTGAAGCCCATCACATCATGGATAGATCAAACGAACAGTCATTGTTTCTGCATGCGCACTATGGTTTTATGCTCTGCTGCATGTCGTACAGTGCCATGTTGTATGTTTATACGGTAAAATTGACCCTCAAAGAAGGGTTAATTCGAACGAAATCTTATTTTTTTTTGGCTGTCAGACTGAAATCTGATAAAATATGGTTCAGTACTGATGGCGGGTTTTATTGCATGCATTGGCGGCAAAAAAAGTTGGAAGGTATATACTGTACATTTTAATCTCTTGCTCTCACCTATGCTGCCAATACTCATCATACCAACATCAAACACTTATCAAATTTACTTACATCTTACTTAGCTTTAAGATGCTAATTATATCGAATTAATTACATTAGAACCTCCATTGTACCATTGATTTAACACATGCCCACATCAAACACCTTCAATAGATACAGTAATAATTATCTATTTTTTAATCAATTATGAATCTTCTCTTCAAATGTTTTGAAATTTCCACCAACCACACCATAAGCCCTCCCCCCATTATTTATTAGATTGGAATCTCCTTTTAAAATTTGGCACATGATGATGAATGTTTGAAATGTCTACCCAACATACCATAAGCCCCCATCCCCCACATTATTTATTAGATAGGAATTTCCTTTTCAAATCTGGCACATGACACCCCCACTCTACGTCCTTCTTCAGAAAGTGAGAAGCCTATCTGAAAGTCAAAATACATTAATTAATGATGACGAGAGAAGGCCAACAGGTGAGCAATCAGAACACTGCAAGAGGTAATTACAAAGTGGAGATGACAAGTTAAAAACAAGTTGAATCTGCAGTAAACAGCCACCCTTGAATCCGGGAAAGTGATCGCTTGGCTGACAGAGGATAAGGAACATCACAACATTTGGTTATGAACGATATTTCTCGATGTTCCTTAAGAGGTGGCAAATTAAATTACAGCAACAATCATAATAAAATTATGATTATTACAATGCAATGATGGTTTTTAGGAAATAATATTTTTGCATAATACAGTATATGTAGTAATAGGATCAGTGACATTTTAAATGTTATAATACATACTAGTTATCTACTTGTTTAATATCGTTACTATATTAGTTGAATTCAGGCACAGATCGAGGGAGAGAGGGGTTACCCAACCACCTCCTATTTAAAATGGTACAATATTACTAGCAGATGAAAAAAAAAATCACACTTTGGCTCTACAAAAGTGCACCAGAGAGCATCAGAGTAGAGACAAATTTTGCCATGCCATAGACCCTGTCCCTGGACCCGCTCAGGCAACAGTTTGCTGTTAAAATCTCAAACCTATGCTTGTGGCACCAGGCTCCTTTTCTAGCTTCACTGGATCTGTCACTGGAATTTATATTATATAAAAGGTTAAAATGATGGAATTCAGGCAAGTCAGCAATAAATTTAATGTAAATTATTCATTAAGTGATATAAAACATTTTGAATGATAGCATTAATTGATTGAGGTCGGTAATAAACTCGGCAATTGCTAATCGGAAATTCCTGGGTTGAAAATGTGATTTTGCTATGGTATCATGTTGTTTACTCAATATTGACAATGAAGAGCAAGAGATAATTTTAATTATCCTGTTTATATTTTTACATTTTCAAGATAACAAAATAAATCCTATACTTTATTGCTTTTTTGTATTAACCCGTAAGAACAATAGATTTGTAAGAACAATAGATTTTCATCTATCGCTGATGTCCTAACAGAATCATGATTGAAGAGAGCTATCTGTGACACATTGACAACTCTATCAGGTCAAATGCGTTCAATCTACCTGATCAGCATAAACACCTATTGTGAAGCGGGCATGGAGTCTGTGTACGTGCTGGTTTTATATACTGAACTGGTTAGCTTGAGTAAACAAACAGCTCACTGTTAAGGATTTTGTTATTCTGACCATTCAATTGTGTTGTTCAATGCCCTTGTGAATAATGACCCCTAGGGATGCTGTGGGTGATGATCGGAGTACATGGTCAAAAACGTGACTTCATCTATGGATATATAAAAATAAGAGAATAGCAATGATGTAAATTTGATACATTATAACCATTGTTGAAATATCTCCATGCTTGAACTATGTTTATAAATGTATCAATTTTACATCATTGTTATTCTGCCGGTCATTCCATTGTACAGTTATGCTCTTGTACATGGTGACCCCTTGGGGGACGATATATGGTGTGGGTGATGATGGTAAGGGCAGAGGTCCAAAGTCTCCTGAAAATGGCAGTCTCCTGATTTTCTGAGGCATCTCCGGCCCTCTTGAAAACATACATTTTTCTCCTGAAAATTTGAAGTGTCTCCCAAAAATATTCAGAGTGGGTCTTGGCCTAGCCTCGGAGCAAAATCGGTTGTCCCTTCAAAAAATACCAGCTCTGCTCAGTGTTAAATATAATTTATATACAATAATATAGATATTTGTACATGTACTTTTTTTGTGTTCTGTTTTTTTATTGTGATGCATCCCACATTTGCCTTTAATCGACAAAGCAGATGATATAAAATCTCCTGATTTTTCACTTCTCAAACTTGGGGCCTCTGCCAGGGTTATGATACTATCATCACACACCTTTACTGTATTTTACATCAGTTATTCGGGTCATTCAATCGTGTTACTCAAGTACTTGTGTGTGTGATGACTGACCACGGGAGAAATACTGTGGAGAGAGTTGGCTTGTTGGGTGGTTGGATACCCTTGTTAAGAACGTGATTTAAACAAGGATTATAAATGCATCAATTCATACCGTTATTGTTATTTTACATCATTCTTATTCAGGTCATTCAATTCTATTGTTCAATGCCCTTGTTAATAATTACACCTGGGGAAAAGTATTCTGTAGGGGAAGATGGTCTCTTGGGCATACATACATACAGATACCCTGGTCAAAAACACAATTTTAACATGGATTAAATACAATACAATGTTTCATTTTATGTGTCTTTATCCCAGTACCAATAAATTGTTAAATGGCCATTCAATTAATTATATGCCGGTCTGTTCTATGCCATTGTGAATGATGACCAGTGGGAAACACATGATGTCAGACATAGATACCCTGGTCAAATTAGACTTCAACATGGATTAAATAAATGTTTTATTTCATAATGTGTCTTTATTCAGTATAAAATAAATTGTTAAGCTGCCCATTCAATTATTTCTACATCATTCTGCTCTATGCCATGGTGAATGATGACCACTAGGCTACATGATGTCAGACTTAGAGATACCCTTATCAAAAACGTGACTTCAACTTAGGTTAAAAACAGTATAATGTTTTATTTCATAATGTGTCTTTATCCAGTATACAATAAATTGTTAAGCTAGCCATTCAATTAATTCTATGCCATTCAGTTCTATCCCATTGTGAATGATAACCACTGGGGGACATATGATGTCAGATAAAGATACCCTGGTCGAAATATTGACTTCAACATGGATTAAATACAGTATGTTTTATTTCATAATGTGTCTTTATCCAGAATTCAATTACTGTAATTGTTAAGCTGGCCATTCAATTAAATTTATGCCATTCTGCTCTATGCAACAGTTAATGATGACCACTAGGGGACATATGATGTCGGGCATACAGATACCCTGGTCAAAAACGTGACTTCAACGTGGATTAAAAACAGTATAATGTTTTATTTCACAATGTGTCTTTATCCAGTATACAATAAATTGTTAAGCTGGCCATTCAATTAATTCTATGCCATTCTGTTCTATGCCATGGTGAATGATGACCACTGGGGGACATGATGTCAGACCATGGAGGTCTTTTTTTATACCTCCCATGACATACAGATACCCTGGTCAAAAACGTGACTTCAACATAGGTTTGAAAACAGTATAATGTTTTATTTTATGTGTCTTTATCCAATATACAATAAATTGTTAAGCTAGCCATTCAATTAATTCTATGCCATTCAGTTCTATCCCATTGTGAATGATAACCACTGGGGGACATATGATGTCAGATAAAGATACCCTGGTCGAAATATTGACTTCAACATGGATTAAATACAGTATGTTTTATTTCATAATGTGTCTTTATCCAGAATTCAATTACTGTAATTGTTAAGCTGGCCATTCAATTAAATTTATGCCATTCTGCTCTATGCAACAGTTAATGATGACCACTAGGGGACATATGATGTCGGGCATACAGATACCCTGGTCAAAAACGTGACTTCAACGTGGATTAAAAACAGTATAATGTTTTATTTCACAATGTGTCTTTATCCAGTATACAATAAATTGTTAAGCTGGCCATTCAATTAATTCTATGCCATTCTGTTCTATGCCATGGTGAATGATGACCACTGGGGGACATGATGTCAGACCATGGAGGTCTTTTTTTATACCTCCCATGACATACAGATACCCTGGTCAAAAACGTGACTTCAACATAGGTTTGAAAACAGTATAATGTTTTATTTTATGTGTCTTTATCCAATATACAATAAATTGTTAAGCAGCCATTCAATTAATTCTATGTCATTCTGTTGTATATGACCACTATGGGACATTTGATGCCAGACCTACAGATACCCTGGTCAAAAATCGTGAATTCAACGTGGATTAAATTTAGTATATTTGTATTATTTCATAATGTGTTTTTATCCAGTATACAATTTTTAAACTGGCCATTCCAGTAATTTTACAGTATGACATTCCGTTCTAATGACCACTAGCAGGGGACATACGATGTAGGGAAGATGGCCAGTTAGACCAAGGAGTCTACTATAATAACTCCTTGGTTAGACATACAGATACCTTGGCCAATAACATGACTTTAACATCGTGTAAATAAATGATTAATTAACAATTGTATTATCATGAAATATAAAATGATTAGTAAAAAGGGATACAAGGTCGATCACCATTCAAGTTTTGTTTAGTTCCGCTACAGTTGAGCCTCCCGTAAGCGGACACCCTCAGTTCTGGGAAGTGTCCATTTATGGGAGTTGACCACTTATGAGAGGTTCGGGCAATAAAGGTCCACACTTTTTAAATTCATACATACATGCTTATGTCCAATGTTTAACAGCTTTCTCAACTTTCTGACACAATAATTTTTATTTTTTTAAGTATTATTTATTATTTTTTAAGTTTTGTTGGTTCAGTAATATAATTTCCTACCATTCAGTAAAAGATTTTATATGGAAATTAGTGTCCGTTATGGGAGGTGTCCGCTTATGAGAGGTGTTCGCACACTGAGGTTTAACTGTATTTACAATGGATTCATAATTTTGGGTTATTAAAATGAAACTGTTTAGTGTAAAGTTTGATTTTTTGGACTCGGGGTTTGTTTTGTAAAATTTGACTGTATATTATGAATTTGATATTGCAGTGTATGATCCCAGTAAACACTAGACTTACATTGTTGGTCTGGTCATTCAATTATACTGGGTACAATGACCCTTTGGTGATAGGAATGCCCTGGGGATGACCTCTTGTTATTGATATCATGACCATCTCATTATGCCAGCTTCCCAACCACTGTTCTTGTATAAAAACAAAAACTTCACATAAATTACTCTACAGCAGTTTTTTTGTTGGGAATTATTATTTAAAAATGCAAAAAACCTTGATTTAATAAGAAAATTATTTTAAAAATCAATTATTAAAATGAAAATTATTTTAATAAATGGGGCAAGGCATGGAAAAACACCAAGTTGTTGCAAAATTGAAAAATTGATTTAATACTGAAACCATATTATACTTGTTGTGAGCTTTAAAATGAAGGGTCAATTATCAAAATAAGTTAAAGAGAGACAGGTCTCGCAGAATTTTTGGTTGCTCTTCGTGTAACCAAGGTCTAATATATGGTCGCCCCCTTTTTAGTTGCCCTCCACTTTCTAAAAAAAATTAATCGTAATTGACTGTTGTAATATTGCTAAGCCAATTAAATGTTTTATCTTTTTGTTAGGCTTCTAAGAGTCTTTTTCTAAAGTTTAACATTCTAACATTTTTTTCTGAGGCTATGGTGACTTGATGATCACTTAGCGTGAGCCAAGACCTGGTTGTCTGTCGGGAAACCTCGTAATATTTTTGGTTGCTCGGGCCGTCGGGCAACCAATTCTGCAAGCTCTGAGAGATTCGGTGGGTTCACTCAAAACCATAGATTTATTATTGACGGCTAGATAGTGTAATTTACATTGTTGAATTGCCTACTACTGATAGTCGTCAGTCTTCGTCACAAACATTTGTGTTAAGACGAACTGTCTGAGAAAACCAGGCAGGGGTGGGAGAATGGGGGTCGGCAAATTTTGATTATATTTTAGGGTT
>JAOTQE010112678.1:0-13110 GCA_025631205.1 Nesometra sesokonis
CCCCCCCCCCCCCCCCCTTTCAGTGTAATTGAGCACCCCCTTCAGAGGAGAAGGGCTAAAATCTAAAGAGAAACATCCTGAAATTGGGGTAAAAATAGGGGACAAAAGCTTTTTTATTTATTTTTTTTCTGCTTCTCAGAATCCAACCCAGGTTGAGCACCCCCTTCACCAAATCCTGAATACGCCCCTGTAATGGTATTGGAGAATGCTGTGGGCGGTATTGTAGTCCATTGTAAAGGTCCGTATGGAGTGGTGCTTTGACATGGCTCTTAATCAAAATGGATACTGTATTTATATTTGACTCTTTTTTCCAGGTTACCCACTGCATGCACCCGAAGCACACTTCACCTACTTCAAAAAGTACAATGTCACCACCATTTCTTGATTGAACAAAAAAATATATGAAGCTCAGAGATTTCACGATGCTGAATTTGACCATCGTAACCTGTTCTTCATTGATGGAAGGGTACCTTGTGATGAAACGGTATCAAAGAAAGCCGAGGTATTGCAGTTCATTATAAAGATCAGTATGGAGTGGTGCTAATAACATGGACTATTAATCAAAATTGATATTCTACTACATACAAATTAAAAGTAACTGTGTTTTATGTTTGACTCTTTCTCCAGTTCACCCACTTCATGCACCCGAAGCATATTTTCCCTACTTCATAAAGCACAATATCACCACAATTATCCAATTTAAACAAAAAATATATGAAATCGAAGATTTCATGATGCCTTCATTGAAATGACCTGTTCTTCATCAATGGAAGGTTACCTAGCAATGCAATTGTGCAACGGTTTCTGATGATGTCAGAGAATGCCAAAGTGGGTATAGCAGTCTATTGTAAAGTCAGTATGGAGTGGTGCTAGTAAAAAATGGATATTCTACTGTATACAAATTAACAGTGATGGTGTTTATATTTGACTCTCCAGGTTACTCGCACTGCCTGCACTCGAAGTGTACTTCCTCTACTTCACAATGTACAATATCACCACCTTTATTCGATTGAACAAAAAAATATACCAATCAGAGATTTCACAATGCTGGCTTCAACAATCATGACTTCATCATGAGACACAACGTGGATAGTGTCTTAGAAACACCAACTGCCAATCACAGTGAGCCCTAAACTCCTGACCTTTTAGAACTCGGCAGGAACTTTAACCATTTATTGTCCTAAGAGTCCCTATCAGTCATAGGCTATGTTCAGATTCACGGCTTAAGTGGAGCTTAGGGTAAGCGAGGCACAAGCTAATCTGCGACGTAACGACCAAGGTGTTAGGACACAAGTCGTTGCTAAAGTAAAGCAATTTTAAAATTGCCGCCAGTGGGTTTTTCTAAGACCAGTGAGCCGTAATTGATTGGCCAATGCAGACCGATTGTAAATTGTGATTAGACAACGCGTAGCACAAGGACAAAACCATTCAGGTGTACGAGGCGTAGCTCCGTAGCTTACGCTAAACTTGGGTTTGCAGGGAGCACAAGTTACGCTCCGGATTAGGGACTTGCGCTAATCGCCAGCAAGTTCAGACACAGATAATCATACGCCGCATATGTTACGCTCCGCTTAATCGTTGAGTCTGAACATAGCCATATGTTTAGTGAATATTGTTTATTACTCCGGAGTAGCGTCAGCTACTCCAGGATACACTGAAGACATCAATAAAAGTACTGATGAAGAAAGTCTAATTGTGACTCTAGGATAGCACAAGACCAGACCAACTTCAACTTGTCACTTTAGTTTTTGGCACACAGGACCTGAGCCAAGTAGTAGTAGTAGTAAGGCTCTTAATTTCATTTTATATGAATTAAAAACTTGTAACTTAAACTTTTAACAAAGTTGTATACACTTAACAACAAATATGAAAATAAGAAAAGAAAAAAATATGGAATGGTATTCTAAAATATACAATGGAATTCTCTTCCGGTCTGCATAAAAAATGCACAGTCTGTGGCTCTATTTAAGAGCATTCTTAAAACACACTTGTTTAACTTGGCATATTAATTTTCTTCCATGCCAACTAGCTTGTATTAAGTTACCTATGTAGGAGGCGCCTGAGTCTGGATGACTGAGACACAACTGGTGCAATTATGTTTGTTTTCCTTGGTTGGCGATGAGGGCATATCCCCATACTGCGGTTTGGGTTTTGGCATGGCTGGTGTTTTTGTTTCTTTTTGTTGTAGGCCCCATCTTTGTTTTTTATGTACAACCACAACAACAACATTAGGCGCTTTATAAATCCTGAATGTTATTATTATTACAAAACCACTATAAAATAGTATAATTTTTGGTGTTCATCGAAGGTCAAGATGCATGCTGTCACATTTGAATTTGTTTACAAGTTGCAATAAAGATGATTACATTTGAATGTTATTGAGCTCTGTGTTCTGTCATATTTTGTGTTTTAAACGTTTGTATTATATAATTGGAATTGTATATATTGTACATTTTCAATTAGTATGTTGATACTGATGATGATTATGATGATGATACTGAAGATGATGATGATGCTTATGACAAAAACATTACTGATGATGAATATTATGATAATGATACCGATGATTATGATGATACTGATATGATGACGACAGCAACATTTCTGATGATGATAAATGAATCTAATGATGATGACAACGGCAACATTACTGATGATTATGATTATTGTGATAATGATACTGATGGTGATGACGGCAACATTACTGATGATGATACTGATGATGACGACGGCAACATTACTGATGATGATAATACTGATGATGACGACGTCAACATTGCTGATGATGATGATACTGATGACAATTGCAACATTACTGTTGATATTGATGGTGATGATGATGGCAACATTACTGATGATGATACTGATGATGACGACGGCAACATTACTGATGATGATACTGATGATGACGACGGCAACATTGCTGATGATGATGATACTGATGATGATGACGGCAACATTACTGATGATGATACTGATGATGACGACGGCAACATTACTGATGATGATGATAATGATGATGACGACAGCAACATTACTGATGATGATACTAATGATGATGATAAGATGACGATGGCAACATTACTGATGATGATGGCAACATTCTGATCATGATTATGATGACACCAACATTACTTATGATTATGATGACGACAGCAACATTACTGATGATGATGATGATACTGATGATGTTGATTATCATGATGATTACAACATTACTGATGATTATGCGGATAGTGATGATACTTGATGTGGTTATAATGATACAGATAATGATAATGATGACGGTCATATTGATGATGAGATCTAAAATACTTCGGTTGCCCTAGTCTACATATCACCTGTCACCTACATGATCCTGATGACCACCTGTGCACATAACTCTGGTTGATGATGAGAGGCATCTTCATGATACCTGTATACAAGTACTGATTGTGATTATGTCGCGTAATTAAAGTTGATGATTATATTGATGAATATCATACTGATGAAGACAATACCAAGTATTTTGTCTACCACCAGTACATATAACTAGTTGATATGGTAATACTGATGACAGTATTCATACCACATGTATATAAAAGTGTAGTGGATAATACAGATGATTATGATGATAGTATTTTGCATACCAGCTGTATACCTAACTAAAGTTGATGATAATACTGATGATTGTCAAAGGCCTACTGATGATGGTACAACAATTTGCATATCACCTGTATACATAACTATAGTAGACAATACTGGTTAATATGATCCTGATGATGAGAATAATATTGATGACTGTTTTTTGCATACCACCTGTATACATAATTAGTTGACGATAATACTGATGATTCTGATGAAGAGATTACTGATGATGGTACATAACTGTGGTTGACAAAACTGATCAACTGTTATACAACTGTATTTGATAATACTGATGACTGTGATAGGCCTATTGATAATGGTACAGTAATTTGCATACCACCTGTACATGACTAGTTGACGGTAATAGTGATAATAATGCTGATGATGATACTTTGCATACCACCTGTATATATAACTGTAGTAGAAAATTCTGATAACGATGACGACAATACTGAAGAACTATAGTAGATGGTACTGATGGTGTTTTGCATACCAAATGTATACATAACTATATTTGATAATACAGTACTGATGATTATGATAGGCCTACTGATGTTGTTATCGTAATTTGCATATCACCTGTATACATAACTATAGTAGACAATACTGGTTAATATGATCCTGATGATGAGAATAATATTGATGACTGTTTTTTGCATACCACCTGTATACATAATTAGTTGACGATAATACTGATGATTCTGATGAAGAGATTACTGATGATGGTACATAACTGTGGTTGACAAAACTGATCAACTGTTATACAACTGTATTTGATAATACTGATGACTGTGATAGGCCTATTGATAATGGTACAGTAATTTGCATACCACCTGTACATGACTAGTTGACGGTAATAGTGATAATAATGCTGATGATGATACTTTGCATACCACCTGTATATATAACTGTAGTAGAAAATTCTGATAACGATGACGACAATACTGAAGAACTATAGTAGATGGTACTGATGGTGTTTTGCATACCAAATGTATACATAACTATATTTGATAATACAGTACTGATGATTATGATAGGCCTACTGATGTTGTTATCGTAATTTGCATACCACCTGTATACATTACTGATAATACTGATGATTGTACAGTAATACAAAGAACAGTAACTGTAGTTGATGGTAATACTGATAATAATAATGCTGATATTTTGCATACCACCTGTATATTTAACTGTAGTAGAAGATTCTGGTAATGATGACGACAGTAATGAAGAACTATAGTAGATGGTACTGATGGTGTTTTGCATACCAATAGTAAACCTAACTAAAGTTGATGATAATACTGATGATTGTGATAGGCCTACTGATGTTGTTAGAGTAATTTACATACCACCTGTATACATAACTGATAATACTGATGATTGTAATACTGAGAACAGTAATTTGCATACCACCTGTATACATAACTATAGTTGGTGGTAATACTGATGAATAAATAATTAGTTGGTGATAATACTGATGATGATATTTTGAATGCCACCTCATGACTGTAGTTGATAATACTAATGATTGTGATAGGCCTACTAATGATGGTACTAATTTGCATACCACCTGTATACAAAACTATAGTAGATGAGATTGATGATGGTATTTTGCATACTAACTGTATACTTTTACTGAATTTGATAATACTGATGATTGTGATAGTCCTACTGATGATGTGATGGTACAGTAATTTGCATATCACCTGTACATAACTGATAATACTGATGATTATCATACTGATGACATTAATGCATACCACCTGTATACATATCTGTATTTGATAGTACTGAAGATTGTGATACCGATGCTGGCATATTGCATACGTGTGTAAATAATTGTAGTTGATAACGGATGATTGTGATAGTGATGATGATGATGATAGCGATGACGAGGATGATATGGTATTTTGCATACCATCTGTATAATTAAATAAAATACTAAAAAATTTTGATGATGGTATTCTTATACCTCATGAATACAGAACTGCAGTTGATGTTAATATTGACAATTCCGATACTGACTTTGGTATTCTGCATACCACCTGCATAAATAACTGTAGTTTATGGTAATACTGATGATTTCATTTCATTTCATCTATTTCGTCTTTAACAAAATCAAGTTACAAAGAACAGACACTGGTAGGAGGTAGACAGGATTAACAAAAAGTGAACTAAATCAGCTATCTAGTGTCTCTCCAAAATCAACTATCTAGTGTCTCTAGTGTGTATTTGCTTACCACCTGGGTATATAACTGTAGTTAATAGTGATGCTATTTGCATACAACCTGTAGATGTATAAGTAACTAGTTGATAATACTGTACTGATGATTATGATACTGATAATAGGTGCAGTTGTAGTGGGATGGGTGCTATTTTATGAAGGCATATGCACCCATTTTCAAAATCTGTGCCAGTGACACTAATGATGCTATTTTTCATACTGTAGTGATTAATTGAATTGTGATTCCGACAACCTGTATGACCAGAGAACAGCTTCATGTGTTTCATTACTACAGTTATACACACACAACTTTATTTGACTAACTTCCACTCAGGTTTATTTGTCATCTACTGTAGTGTCTAATATTTGTTTAAGAGGTAAGAATAAGCACTTACTTTTATTATGCAACTTCCAAAACTACATTACTCTACATTTAGATCAACATTTGGAAGTCATTAAGGATTTTTTAACAGTGACAGCTGGTGAGAGGTTCAAAGAAAACTTGACAAATTTTTATTAAAATAATGTTGATCAGAGGTGCTACATAGCAGTAAATTACGGGACTACTAAATGAAGTTTTAAGGTGACAATCAAAATAGTTACGATTTGGATATATTTTTCAGCACCACTGAACACTTTATTGCAGTGAACATTTGCGCTTTATAAATGTTTGACTGAAAAAAGTCTGACTGGATAGGACACTTGCAATACAGTTTATTTTGCCTTTCTGTCTAAATCAAAAATTACTTGTGTGAGTTTTTACTCTAAATGAGATTTAAATATCTTAATGATTTCATTGGAATATTTACACCTGATGAGGAATAAGCAATTAATTTTGAAGCAGTATTCACCTACAACAAAAAGAAAAACAAATTTCCAAGAGTATGGAGTAGAGTCAATTTCTTAAAACTACTTTACACCATATTGATCTCATAATAAATATTACACTCAACATTATTAGGAGACCCCTGTCTGATGTAAAGTAATATAATTTGTGTTAACTTAACATTAGTTAAATTATTATACACTGTACAACATTTACCTCAAAAACTATATATAGTTAAGACTTTCTAGGACTATAAGGACAATAATAAATGATATACAGCTGTCTACATACAATTAAGGGTATGTTCTGACTCACCGATTAAGTGAAGCGCAACATAAGTGGCACAGGAATATTTGTGTCTGGACTAACCGGCTATTAAAAGTCACTAATCTGGATGATTTTGATTTTTGTCTTTGTGTCATGCAATGACCAATGAAAATTTGCAATCAGTCTGCCTTGGACATTCAATTACAAATGGCTGATCATAGAAAAACCCACTGGTGGCAATTTAAAAATTGCTTATGGCTTACACTACACCTTATGTTCGAACACCTTGGGGATTATGCCGCAGATTAGCTTAAGCCTTGCTTACGGTACGGTCCGCTTTAGCCGCGAATCTGAACATACCCCCAGTCTCAAGGAACTGTCCGCAATGTACCTAAATAATTGGCATATCCTTTTTGCTGAATGATTTAAATCAAAAAATTCTGAGTGCTATACCACATGCTTCCACATAAAATATTTAAGAAATTATAATTAACTTAATTTAAAAACACAGTACAGTAATAATAAATTTATGATAATAAATATAACTGATGTTTTTATCAAAAATTGATATGCAAGAGAAAAATGTAATTTCTCATATTTTAGATATTCTAACAGGCCTATTATGTTGACTACCAAATAGCAGCAATAAATAAACTAGAATATATAAATTACAAACAGTACTCATATACACACAAATATTTAAACACACTAAAAACTATTACAGTGAATTCATTGTTAGGTATTCATAATTTTATACAATAAATCAAAACTATTAAATTTGGTTCATAGTTTAATGCAAAAAAAATTATAAATTTATTGTAAAAAAAAAACAATACATTTTTAGTGACAGCCCATTTAAGGAGTAATGACACTGAGTAAAATTTTAAGAATAAACTTTATACCTTATAATTTAAATCTAATTGAAGAACCAAAATAATTGCAACAGTTTGTACCAACATTTCATTTCTTATGCAATATAAAAAATGTATTAATTTGTAAACATGATTTAATCATCTGTGTATCGTAGCACGTTTATATTTAAATCATGTAATCATCATGCTTATAGACACAATCATTCCATAATAATGTATGATGTACTCATGAATATGATCTTACCATGATGTGCACATGGCCATAGCATGGTGTGTAAATTATCATTCCATAGTGTCGATATGATGTACACATGATTGTCATGATGACAGTAACATGGTCATCTCAAAATGTACAAATGATTTTGCCATAGTGTTCACATGATGTACAAATGATCATCATAATGTATGTTTTTGATGATTTCATCAAAAATTTTACACGTGACATTATAAGAACTAAAAAGAGAAATTACTGTTGTCCCAAGCAAAAGATATAACTTTGGGTCAGTCAGAAATATTTAGTCACCTTCTTTACTGCAATTTCAGCAATTTAACAGTTTTGGATGCATCCATTCCAGCTGCCAGTCCCAACTACGTTTGCCTTTAATTTCTTCAAAGTTATAATAGTATATTGAATTCACATTCAACAAGGTTTTAGTTTTGATTATCCCCACCAGTAAGTCAAGTCAGTCTGTTGGCCCATTTTGCTATCATTAGGTGTACATCCCCATTAGAAAGTTTTGTCAAGTGTTATTACAATGTATAGTATATTCCAATCCTTTATATAAATTTAATGTGATAAGCCAGTGAGGTGGTTAATTTGAAATTATCCTACAGGGTAAAATTTATCAAACTCTCTAATGTGAATGTACACGTAATGATCAATTTCCACTACATTCATTTACTCATACATCATGGCATTAGTTAATTGGTCAGTCGGTTGGTCGGTCGGTCACTTATATTTTTTAGATGCCACAATGTAAACATTTGTACACATGTCATGTGCTGTACACCAATTTCTAAGAAATCATATACTTTTAACACATTACTTCCTAATAAATATAATATATAAAACAATACATGTTTGTAGATTGTATAATTTAAAATTACTACTCTGAATGCCTTATAATTAACTAGTGATTTTCATTACTTACAAACATTTCTGGTATACAATTTTAGTGTGTTATTTCATTTTTTTATCAGAAATTCCATTAGCCTTACTAAGCCAAAGTCATGTACAGTATAAGTGGGTTTTTTTTTCTAAATATGTTGGTCTGTTTTTTAATGTATGTATTGTATATTTTATATATGTATTTATATTTGTGTATCAATTTTTAAAATTTTAATATGTTATCCATTGTAATGCAATAATTTCAGACTTAATGTCTGCCTTTTGTAAAATGTTTTATACCGAAATAAATAAATAAAAAATCCATATGTTTCACGAAAAACAGACCAACATACTGAGTATGCTACATAATTTATTCTTGTAGTTTTCTTGGCCAAAAATGCCTATAAAAAAATTTTATGCACTGATGCCATTTATTATTATTGAAAATACTGTAATCCTTTTTTGACATACAAAGTTGTCAAGGTATCAGAATATACATACAGTATACATGCATCATTATTCTTGTGAAATAGATGCAAGATAGAAGATCACTTTGTTCAATCCATGCTTGAAAATGCTGTTGCTGTCTTAAACAAATAAGGCAGCAACAAAACGCACAATAATAAAATGCCATCTCTGGTGATTCATTTTGTAATCTTGTATACCTCTGGGAAGGAGATGCAATAGTGTTTGGTGCACCGCAGTGCCTGTCAACCACTACGTGCAAGACAAACTTGGTAATATAAACGTATAAGTAGTACAGGGTTGTACCTAGGAATTGAGGAAGGGGTTGTTTAAACTGATCAGACTTTGAAATCCAAGCGTTTCTGAACTTGATAGTCGATTCATATTCCTTCCTTGTTGCCCCATTTGTTTGCTACAACTGTTGTTTAGCAGATTCTTAATTTAGGCCTAATTGTCTATATTTTAATACTGGTTAATTTATTTTACATTTTGTCTTGTGAGGATTAATGTACAAAGCTATGATTAAGAGTTCACAAAACTGAGGTATGCAAGATCGAGGTTATATAGTGGGGATAAATGAAATGAAATGAAATGAAATATACAGATATATTTTACATCATGCCTTATGAGATTAAATGTTCAAAGCTATGTAGATGAGAGTTCATAAAATTGAGGTTTGCAAGTTTGAGATTCCACTGTATACTTATTATTTGTCCAACAATTTTTATTTTAATGTAATTTTAACTGGTAGCCATGCCCTAAAGTTTAACTTAAAACTTATTTTGGCTTCCTTTCACACACTTTTTTGCTTCTTTTCATGTCAATAGTATTATGGTTATGTTACTCACGTTTATTTTTAATTTGTATGCTATATATATACTTTTTTTGTATGTGTGAAGAAACAAATAAAACAAACAAACAAGCAAACAAAAGCAAAAGAAAAAAACTAATTTCTATTTCATGCCCGTTATAATAGCATAAGTAAACTTACATGTCCTTTCCTTTGGAAGGGAGGGTCAGGGGATTTTTCGGGGCCTAATCTTCATATTTTTATGGCAATTTCATGTACCACTGAAGGAGGTGATTGAGTATCCTAAGCACTCCCTCTGGATACAGCACTGTTTTAATTGCAATCCACTATTTAGAGATACAACCAAATTTGTATAATTCTCTATGATATTGCAGTATATAGAAAAGTGCATTTAATGTTTCTATATCACTGCTAGCTATAGAGTATTTCGGTGTTATGCCATAATACCATGTGATAGAGATAGGAGATAAATTAAGTTAATACTGTAATAGTATTAACTTTTGAAATGTCTACTTTAAGGCTGTATATCATCAAAGGAGACATCTGGACATCTCCAACTTGCAGTCTCCAACATAAAAATAGCTTATGGTCTCATCATGGAGATATCTCTGAGATAGCTGTCAAAAACTTTCCCTGAATGTTGAAGAGATCTTGCTCAACAGTCTCCCAGTAATAGTTTTAATGTCTGCGAAACCTTCCTTATCTGCAGCGAGTATCCAAGATGTTTCAGGCAGTCACAGCAATGTCTTTTAGATGTCTCATATCCGCAACAGATGGAGATATCCAAGTGAATTCGCAGAGACTGGAAAAGTCTAAAAAAATCGGACATGTCTGAATTTCTTGTGACTCCTAGGAGACTCTAAATTTTAACATTGCAGAGATGTTGTGAACTAGTTTGAAGCCAGATGAGATACCTCATTTAATAGGTCAGTTGTAAACTACAGGTGACCAGGATGTCAATGGGTCCTAATGAACACTTTTGCTGGGTTGTCCAATACAAATATAAGTCACAAGATACTCTGGTCATTGAAAGCTCGATGAATGCTTGGGTTAGGTTGTCCGGTAACAAAGGGAAGTCGCATGGTGTCTTAAGTAATGAACACAAACAATCTTTGCAAATTGAAGATGCGGTTTACCACACTCGTACAGGCAACACCTGAAAAAGAATATACATTATAATAGGAAGCTTTCTCAACTTCTCAAAATACAGTACAGTACATCGTAATTTTTACCTCCGCCAAACAAGTTTGTGGAGTTATGTTTTCCATCATGTTAGTATGTATGTTGGTGTGTGTGTATGTTTGTCTACTGTTCAAGTTCGAATCCACTGAATTGACCGAAGGGATAATATTATGATGATTTTGCGGTTATCTGTATTGTACAAGAAGCAAACTACGCTGTATCTTGATGGTTAAAGCCCTGCACACACTTGATTAATTTTTCTCATTAACTTGCCCCGTAAGGCATTATACTTGATGTGTGCATCAATTTTTTAGTGAGTAAAATATTGTGCACAGCACTTTGCTGAGCAAAATTCCTCAAGAAATCCAAAAGAAGAGGATCTAGATGGATCAAAAACTTAGTGTAGTTTATCAGTGGAGATCCATTTTGAAAGGGGCTACAGAAAGACTCTGCCATGGGGTGGGTTTTGGAGGGGGAGGATCCACATCCCATAGAACAATTTTGAAAATAACAAGTCTCTAGATGCTCATGCTGAGCATCCTGGAGTATACCTTTGCAAAAATAGTTTTTACTATCTATTTCATTAAAACAAATTTGGAGTCTCCGTCGAAAAGTGGGTTGGGACCATTCCGAAGTAAACAATGTACCGCATACTACTTAAGGGTCGAAATTGATCAAATTACAGTAACACTACTACAGAGCTACACATCAACTATTACCCTCTATAAACTTAACAGTTTCATAAACAAATTTAAAGGTAAACTCAAAACTTACTTTTGAAAAACATCCAGTCATAACAGTAATGCGTTTTACATTGGTTGCATTTTTTTCTTAAGTTTGTCCTTTACCCAAATGACACCTTGTAACTGAGAACACAACCACCATTGCCATCAACAAACCTCTAAATATTCTCTGTAAAATTATAAAAATTTCTGCTTTAATGAAGATATCTAATTCATGTTTGTAACAGTTTAAACAATGAAAATTGTAAATTTGATTTTTTAAACTGCACTGTCCAGAAAAACCAAACAAAATGTTTTGGAAGTGTTGAGTATGTCTCATTATTAATAGAAAATGTATATACTGATGTTTAAATTGTTGGATATGCATGTCCTATTTGCCAGTGTTATCACAAGTATTGTTTAGCCATCAATTTTACCTGTAGAAATTTATAGACCAGTAAAAAATGTGTCAATTAAGAATAAATGACACTGATTGGGGCACAGTTTTTCCCTTCATAGGTTTCTTTTTCACTCTTTACACCTTAGCATTGTAAAGTATACAACTTGCAAGGGAGCCCATAGAGCAAAACCAACCTGAAAGCCATGCCTGATGTGTGTTTGCTTTATTGACTTTATATGGACAATTTACCAGTACAAAAATTTCCATTGGGAGAACACTGTGGTCGTCATTCACCCAAACTTTAAACCATTCAAATGAATTTAAAATACATTAGTTCTCGATCAGTGTTATACTTCCAATATCACAATTGCATAGACATAATTCTCAGCAATATTGTTTGTTTCAGTTAGTTTGAATCCAAAATCAATACCATTCATAAATATAGTAATTTTTTTTTTAATGACTTATAAAATTGTATACTTAAATTAATTAAATATCAGAGATTACTACTAGTTTTTATGGATTAAGGTGTTTAAAAATGAAAATGTCAAAGAGATAGGCAAAAAGGTAAAAGTAAGCATATGCCTTTAGCACTCCCTCCTTATT
>JAOTQE010112689.1:0-13110 GCA_025631205.1 Nesometra sesokonis
GCACTATGAAGATGCAAATGCCGCATGCCTTTGTGATCGCCGCTTACCAGGGCGTACTTTTCCAGGGTCCTATAAACGTCTCGCGGTTGCTACGGTACTATACTGAAATCACATTCCAATGGAGCCTCTCTTTTCAGGCCTATAATGTATACAGTCGCGCAAGTAGATATTCATGTCGCACTAGGGGAGACCTATTTAATTTTCTTGGTCGCAATTACGAAAATAAGGTTGCAAATGCGACCATTTACCCGTTAATTTCCAGCCCTGCATCTAGAACCTTTTAATTTTTTGTTGACAATTCAGAATTTTGGTAGGAATAGGCATTTAAGACTACTAACTGCTAAGACCAGAGTATAACAATGGTCTATAATTAAAGATCGTGTGTGACATCACAATTATAGAGTCTTATCATTAAGAGCGTCTTTTGCCTGCTTATCCGCCTCCGAGCCTTATACCATTACATTAGCCTTCTCACACTTATTTTACATTTAAATCTTACCATGATGATCACCTGTTGCAGGTGGGTTTGATGTGATAATCTTCATACAGCTGTATGGCGTGTAATCCACTCGCTTGCCCTCTTTACCATAATTGTGACGGATGTTGTAAGCATACTGCTTATCAAACTGGAATAACCAGAAAAATCAACAACAAATATTAATAAACTTTTGTAAGAACTACCCATATAGCACTCATCTACAATGGGTGCCAAGACATATGGAGCCCTCTATGTTGATCTTTATTTATGGTATAATACTATGTCTGCTATTGGTCTATGAAATGAGATCCCAACAATCACATTACAGTGTACACAAATATTTTCAGATTTTTGCATAGCACCGGCCAACAGATATTCCCACGGCTATGAATCCACTATCAAGGCCATGTTGGATGACTATGTAGAATCCCAATCTAACTTCAACTTTCAGGTAAGTCTTATTTAATCTTTGGATTAACTTACACTTTATTCTATTAGTAAATTAAAAATTACACCATACCTTATCCACATCCATCACTTTACTGAACTCAGACCTCCAAAATATGAGGGCTTGTTCCAGAGTGATACCAATAGCCTTGAGGAAGAGGCCGTACTGCATTCGTCCCCAGTATCGAAGATGATGGTTTTGCCTCATTGCTGAGTGTAAGTTGCGCATACAGAGAGGGAATGATTTGCGTGATAGCTGCAAGTCAAAATTGAAAATACATTTATAAAGACAGGGGATTATACTGTGATAAGAAATATTGCTTTTATTATAGTAAAAAATTATAAACATTTTATATTTAATAGTGTACATCTTTATAGCCAGAAAGCCATGAAGCTGCTTTGTACAAATCAGCACTACTTACAGTAGCCGTGTATTAAACAACTTGGTTCTGATAATTTATTTTAAATTCTGCATATGTGAGGTGTCACCACAAAATGAGTCGTGTTGTACAAAAAATCAAATTTGAGTTACTGTTATTTTTAATTTGAAAATATCATAAGCTTTAATTTGGTTTTTGAATAATTCCATAGGTGGAGTATAACCAGAGAAAACTAATTTTGAAATGTACACACTTGAATACACACTTTGGAGAAAACCAACTTTAAAGATAAACAACTGTTGACTTTCTGCCTGTTTTTGCACTGATTTTGAAAAACAGCATAAACAAAATGTAGTCCAAAAAAAAGTTCATTTTAAATAAACATAAACAGGATGTTTGTAATTATAAAATTTAAGTAATGAACTTCCCAAAACAACAAAAATCTCATTTATATAAAATCCTGATTTTCTGCATATTTTTGTGAATATCTTAAAATGACCTGCCGTACAACACAACTCATTTTGTCACGACACCTCACATCTTCATCTCCTTTAAAATAAAAGATTAATTACCTACATGAAGATTGTAAATAATATAAATATTGAATTTTAAATGAATGTTTGACTATGGGCAGATCCTAGATTCAGCTAAAGTGGTAGAAGTTCTATTTGCAATCATGATGGGCATGTTAACTATTTTAAATTTTACAGACAAATAAAGATACTTGCCGTTTTACATGTTATTTTTGGCTGTTTTTTAACTTTTTTCGGTCAATTTTAGTGGGGGGGGGGAACACTACTTGAAGGGGTGGGGAACACTGACTGCGCCCCTAAAATCTGCCCCTGTGGACTGTGTGCTGCGAATGTATCATTATTATGTGGTAGTTTTTTTTTCACATTTGCAGGTTTCCTACGAGACTAATTATAGTAATAATAATCAGGTAGGGCCAATCAAGCAATTTCTTGCTTTTGAAAATAGGTTATAGTAAGAATTGAGTAGAATTGAAGGATACATACTCCATCTAATTCACCAATGTTGACTTTGCCAGCATTGTTCTGCTTTCCTCCATAGTCTTGTCCTAAGTATTGCTTACTGAGGTTGTTGAGGAGAGGAAGTAATCGGTTATCTTCTTCCAGCTGTGGTACTGCTCGCGCGGTCAGAGCCAGCGCATGTGATAGATGGGCACGGTATGCACTTAAGACAATTGACACAAGCTCATTACTGGGTACATAAGCATAACCCTGGAAGGCAAAATATTTTTTTTACAAACTGATTGTTTATAATTTTGTATTATACTTTTAATGAGCACATTATAATGAAAGACCAAATTTCCAAAAACATGTCATTAACTTTTATTTAAGGAGTTTATACAGAATGCGTAATTCTCTGGATGATAATACATAGAATATTAGACTAGACTATTGGAATTCGCTTTACAGTGGAATGTCCCACCAAGTGCCCCACCTCTGATATGCCAGCTTAATTAGCTATGTATAGAAGATAGAGCTAAATATAAAATCTTAACCCAGCTGAGCAGCTGCGTTGCTAAATGTGCTCCCACTATATTTGCAAGATTTTTTATTAAGTCCGAACGAAACCGACATAACTTAACTCAGATCCGCCACTGACACTCATAGATTTGTGGTTCCACTTAGAAAAAGAACTTTTATTTGGTTGGAAATTGGAAAATTTTCTTAAAGTATGCTCCTCTTTCTGTATTTTCCTTGATAATTTATAGTCTAATTTTCGGAGAGTTTTATGCATTTTTGAAACAAGTTTATTTATTACTTAAATTTTCTAGGATAATTGTACATATTCAGTCAAAATTCAAGAGATATGGAAGCAATTTTCAAGATGTTGAGTACGTAAGTCCTGGTCAATGCACCAATTTCTTATTTAGGCAAACTTTATTACTATTATCACCAAGAATTAATTCTAATCATGGATAATACCATCTAATTTAGTGGCACCATCACCACAGCTGCTCAATAAATGAATGTCTGCACTCCACTCACCTTTTTAATATAAATCTTTCTAGCTCTGACCAGATCTAGTGCTTCAGTGAAAGGAACCTAAAAACAAAACAAATTAATAATAGTAATTTAAACGCATACAACAATGATGGAACAATTATATGCTTTACTAAAAACATTAATTAAATATAGATCCATTGAAAATTGTTATTAAATGAAACAGGTACAGATCATCATTTCCCACATTGTAATCTCATGGTAAAATATTTGCCAGCATGGATGGCACCCTCTATGTTGATTTTTTTTAGGGTATAGTATGGTGTCTGCTATTGGTCTAGGAAATGAGATCCCAACCGATGTGAACAATCACACTGGGTTGTAGGTAACTGTTTTCCCATTTTTTACAGTGCAAACAACTTGCAAAAGCACACAAATTTGGTGAAATGAAATATGTAAAAATACAGTCCAAATGACTTTTTAGCATCAGCCCAGTTTCAATGCAAGCCCTTCAGCATTTTATGAGTCTTTCACAGACATGATTTTGGTTGCCATGCTTAATGGTATGACACATATCATTTCAGTTCAGTGGCGGCACCAGAAATTCCCAACGGCAGAGCAATGCGCAATGCCCCCGACAGGTAGGGCAACCCCCAACAAATAGGTCAAGTTTGAAGTGGGTGTGTTCCCGTTTTTCAATTTGACAAGCAAAAAAAAAAAGAAAAAAAGCTTAAGATACTGATCCTGTGTACAAATGGGTAGTGTGCAAGTTAAGGAATGCCGTCCACTCTTCAGAAACGAGTAGGAGATTGTCTTGCAGTGTACAACCAAATCACCACCAGCATCACCCACCTGGACATAAATTCCCTTTGAACATTCGTGAGTAATCCTTGTGTCTCACGCCACATAAATCAAATCATACCAATGTAACCGCTGGATAAACTTGACTGTATCTATTGACCGACCATAGAATTGTCAGTTTTCGGAGAGTTAACTGCAGTTTCAACATAAAACATAGTTTAACTGGTAACTTACAGAAAACTTGTATCTTCATAAACTAAGGGCAAATAAATAACACAATGTTGGATGTATTTAAAAAAAATATTGCATTGCATTGTGACATGAGCAGATATTATTTTGTTAACTTCCAATATAGGAGGCTGGTCATGGCAAAACCACCAAGTTGTCGCAGAGGAAGTTATTGATAAATAAGCCAATAAACAACAGGAAATATAAACAAATACAAAGGAAATTTTTATATACTTTGTTCAATAACTTCAGTTATACATGTCCGATTTTGATGATTAACCCTTCATTTTAAAGCTTACAAAGTCTCATATGGTTTTAACAATAAACTAAATTTTCAATTTTCCTACAACTTGATGGTTTTGCCGTGTCATGCCTCATATGACACTTCTAATTTTGTTATACCTCACCTGTTTTTAATGAGTATTAAGAATTGCTAAAGATATTCTTGATTTTAATATATAATTTAATAATAGGAGATTACTTTTACCTTATAGAACTCAATTCCTTCAACACTCATCTCAGTCATACTGTAGCTTGAATCAACCAACTGCTTCTTGATTTTTTCCTTCTCATTCGTATCAATCTTTCAAAAAACAATCATTAATATGTGCAAATAATCAAGAAATCCTTTTATTAATATTCATGAGATTTTAACAGAAAACCAAGAAATGTAATTAAATAGATAAAAACTTATAGAGTTTAATGTAAAAATGATAAACATTAAATTAAATAGAGATACATTTAGCAAGCAGTGTGAGCAGTTTACGCAGTGTAATGTAATGTAGTTCGATTTATATAGCGCCTTATACAATAGAGTCTCAAGGTGCTGTGGACAAGATGTTACCCATTCATATGACTTTCTACGCTCATTCATCTGTCCACTGCAGGGGATGTATGGACCAGTACACCAGGGTAACCCCATACTCGTCTCGAAAGATGTACTGGGTTCTTTATAGTGCACACAAGCCGTATGTATACACTGGGCCTACGGTTTATAGTCCTTATCCGAGAAGACTTGTTCCAGCACCAGAACCATGGTGCGAGCAAGCCTCGAACCCATTTTGTTGTTATTGATATGGTTCACGGTTCCCTGCTTTAACCGCTCGGCCATACAACTCGCAGTGGTTGCGAATACCTATCGAGAGGTCTGGAGTTTGAGATTCCTTTCCACCAGTTGCTTGTGCGTCTGGGAACTGCACTTTACTCGCATTTACTCCAGTCTACCCAGCTCTAATATTGGTACCGGCAAATGCTGGACAGTAGTCTGGGATAGACTATTGTCCCATCCAGGTGGAGTATCACACTCTTATCCACTTCACACTACTAAAACTGGAAATAAGCTTCAGCCCTAGCAATTCTAAAGTTCTAATTCTAAGCTCCAGCCCCTTAGCAATTCTAAAGTTCAGTCCAAACTATCAAATTTATTTGACAAAAAACCTTTCACATGCCTATATATGGTCATGATGATGTCACACACGATGACCATACATAGAAATATCATTACCATATTGATCTGGATTGAACTTTAAGGCTCCTGAAAGGATTTACTTTTTAAATTAAGGAAGCAATGACCATTAACCCGTTTCAATATCTGTAGATTTTTAATTGTGAAAATATTTGCTATAGACTATAGTGCCCTACACTTAAGCATCTCAGTGTAAAGTATTCTGCATATTTTAATACAGCCTCTGTTTGTGGACTCATCTTGTAAGTGAACACCTCCCGTAACAGACACACTCATTCAAAAGCCTGCTTGTTCTTCATATCTAATAAATACAATTGGTACCTCTTGCAGGCGGCAATTTCCCCTACCTGGCCGCAGACATTTTTTTAATTTAAAATGTTGATTTTTTTTGTATAATAATTTACCTCCCATAAGTGGCTACCATGGAAAATATGATATTTTCGGACAACAAACATAAATTTCTATACAAAATGCTTATATTCTAGTGGCTGAAAATCATATTACTGAAACAACAGATTTTAAAAATTATAATTAATATTTAATAAAACGAATTTTGGTATCTAGAAAAAGGAGAGAATCTTTGTCTTGAGAAGCCAGACATAATGTATATATATGCATATGTGACTTTAACAAATTTGAAACAGCCGAATTTTCATAAGTAGCCACCTCCCGTAAGCGGACACTTTTCACTCACCTGAAGATGTCCGCTTACAGGAGTTTTAACTGTAGGCCTGATTTGGTACCACTTCCTGCTTATAGCTGACAGCCCTCTTTGGAGACAACCTCAAACATTTTGGGGGTTTGCCACGACTCTCAGCAAAACCCAACTGGATTTACCATTGCAACTTAAAATGAGCTTGGGTAGTGAAAGGTTATAAATGTGGATGGTACTTTGCCAAGCAAACTACCTTGCTGATAAATATAAGAAATATACTTACCGGTTCATAATGAAGATCGTTATCATTCAGGAACTGTGTTCTATACTCTAACCTTTCATCTACAAATCGATAACGAAATAACTCAAGCTCTTGGTTAATAAACCATCTCCTCAACTCCTCCCTACAAAAAAGAAAGAATGGAGTGATTTTTTTTAATTTGATTTATTCGGTGTTGTAGAAAACCAAGGATAACCCATGATAATCCGAATTGGACTTATTACCTGCAGTGGGGTCCTTCTGGTGGTGATTGGGCAGTACACCGGGAGACAATTCCCTACTCTTTTTCAAAGAGTGCACTGCTTTCTTTAACGTGCACATGAGCCATGCTGTACACGGGACTAACATCTCATCTGAAAAACGGTGGGCTATTAACTTGTAGTTCGACCCTCCGGCCGAAACACAAGGAGAGTGGCGTGATATTAAATCAAAACCATGGACTGGAGAGTCACGGTATAGTGCACAGCACAGTGAGTTCCACCAGCTAAACCAACTGAGCTACATGCCACCCACGTATGTATTCAGAGACATGACATAATTGTTTTGGTCCAAGGTAGGTTGGCACATCCATCTTGTTAGCATCCCTACCAGTAGGGCCTGAATGGATCTAAGGAATGCCAGTACAGTGCTGACCTAATACACTAAAGCCAGCATTTGGTAAATACTGCAATATTCCTGTATTACAGTGCCATGTGAAAGGGGTTCTGACTAAGAGATGATTGCTAACTATCTAACTCATGTGTTAAATGATTTTTTTTTCGGAGTGTCGCTGTAGCTTGGTGGTTATCATGGCTGTCTTCCAATCCCAAGGTTCCGAGTTCGGACCAGGCTGAATACCAGGTATTTCTACAACATATGCCATCATAATCAGACTTGGTTTAGAAAGCATGATGTATATCTCATCCTGTAAGTGAAGATTAAACTTGTCATTCGTACAAACTAAAATAAATAAATAAATCCGATGACTTACGATTTACAATAAGCTAGTCGAAGAATGAAGTGTGATATGTGATCAGATCTTCTCTTTTGGATTTCAGCTGTTGATACTCCTCCTTGGAACTGGGAAATAATTTTAAGCACATACTTAGTAAGTTATCAAAATGTCATATGGATAAGGTCATTTTACAAGTTTACATATGCAAGGTCTCACCACAAAATGAGGAGATAAAATTGAGATAATTACCAAAATAGGCCTGAAGTCAAGTTTTTGAGAACTTTTTAGTTTTAATCAAGTATGAGTACTATGGTACTTATATTTCATTATAATAAACTTTTTAGGTATTTTTTTCATGTAGGAAATTGTCACTTTATGCAGATTTTCTGAGATCTATAGTCTTTTAATTGTTTATTTTTCAATTGCTTTATGGCTGATTTTCTCAAAACCTTGTTTCCATACATAAAAACTTCAAATTCTCTTACCTATTGATCTACTTATGTCATGTAAAGTGTAGATTACTGCATATATTATCTGCTTTTAGAAGGTACCAATAACTAAATTTTGGATTTCCCTACCATGGGACACATGTGTAAAGGCCTCACAAATTTCATTGAAGAATAATGACAATTAAAGAAAAAAAAAAATTATCTTAGTATAAAATATACTCCTGTAGGTTTTCTTGCAGTGATTTTACAAGGTGCAAGCTTGATATGGTACTTGTACATACAAGCTGCCTTTTTTAATTCAGTTACTGATGATAAGAAACGTGCCGTTACCTTGGCTTTTGGTACAAATTTATCCTTTGCAAATTCATTTTCTAGAGCCTTCTGGAATTGTTTTGATCCCTTTTTTTCTTTGAATGTCATTGATTCAATGGCCTTCAGAACTGAAAAAAATGATTTTACATTATGTTAATGGATGGTCCTCAGTACTGGTCCCACTAAATAGCGCCCAGACTCCTAGAGAGACCTGGTAGGGCCCGGTGAGACCCAGAGTGCCTGAAGAAAAAAGCATATGACAGATACAGTATCCTTACCTAATGATTTTAAAATACTGAATAAGGACACTTTGTGGAGAAAGCTGGGCCAAAAAATATCACTTTCATGCTTTCCAGCTGCTGCATAACAACGAAATTATGGCCTTTGTTCAACAATACAGTAGGTGTGTTTGATGGAAAAAATACAGTATATTTTCCCAATGTTTTGTTTTTCTGTCAGTTAAAAGTACCATGGATAGGTTGCGGAAAAAATGATCGATTTCTAAAACTAAATATAAACTTCTAATATATGCCTATATTTTATTCGGAAACAATTACAAATCACCATTTGGTTGCCCTTTGTGTAACCAAGGTTTAAAATTTGGTTGCCCTCACAGTTTTTTAGTTTAGTTACAACAAAACTTTAGTTGTAATTGACTGTTGAAATATTGCTAAGCCAGCTGTTTATCATTTTTGCTAGTTCTCTAAGGGGCTTTTTCTAATTTGGGGCCTTGGTGACTTGACGATCTGTTAACGCGAGTCAATACCTGGTTGCCCATTGGGACACCTCCTAATAATGCCTGACGTAAGTTTTAGGTTGCCCTTGGGCTGTCGGGCAACCAATTCTGCGAGTTGTGATGTAACAACAAAGAAAGAAGATCGCACCAACGGGAATTTTCATTTTCAATAATTGAAGACTGCGAATGTTGTTGTTGTTCATACCTAGGACTCGGCTAGCCTATCTACCAGGTGGTTGACCCGTCTGGGTTAATAGCCGTTTATTTTGTAATTTTTCACCCGGCTGGATAACCTGTGCCAATAATTATTCATTCATAAGTTTGATTTATTGAATTCATATATGCCTACTAGCCTAGCCTTAACTGTGCCTTAGCTGGCCGCCCCTTAGCTAGCTAGGCCCAGCTTAGTCCTAGGCCTTAGTCTAGACCTGGTAATGGTATATCATTACAAATTTCGCGGCGTTGGTCCCTGTTTACTGACCTTTCAGCCGCTGTATAGCCAGGTCTTCAAATTCTTGAAGAGATATGTTATCTGTCGGAGGTTCTTTATAAAATTGAATGGTGTGCGCATATTTCGTTTCCAGTGGATCACCATTCTCAACCTTTATTCTTTTCTGTCGTTTTGTTCTACTTCCGAAATTCATGTTTATTTAGGTTAAAAAAGGTATTTATCTCAAATTATTCTTCACCGATGTTCTAAAATTTCGCGCGGAGTTTTTGTCAGTTTTGCTCATGCGCAAAATGTACGTTTTTTTCTGGAGTAAACACTAACAACAAACACAATTCAAGATGTCTGCGCCCATGATTAGGAGTTTGATAAGTTCTCGTCGGAATGTTTGTAACGGAATTATAACTTTAAAGAGGAGTTTGTCTTCAGAAATTAATTCCTTAGTATACAAAGAATATGGAGATCCGAATAAAGTTGTTCAGTAGGTTATTATGCTTTGTTTAATTAGATTTTGGCTATGCTAGGCCCTAGCTATCAGGCCTCTGGCCTGGACCTGGTGTGGAGGAGTAGCCTAGGTAGGCCAGGTCTAGGCTAGGTAGGCCTCTAGGGCCAGACCTAGCAAAATAGGCCTAAGTTAAGCCAAGGAAGGTGGTGGTTATCAGGTTGTTTCGGTCGAAGGCGTTTTTTGCCTAACCACTCTTAAATTTGTAAACGTAAGTCAAAAGTAAACTCTAAAGTGTTTGTTCTTACTCGTTTCAAGACATGCGTTTCGGTGTTTGAAGTAATGATCAGGCAACCACGCCGACCCGGGCTGGAAAGGTGCGCCCCCCCCCCCCTCCTTTCGGTGAATCCTGGATCTGCCCCTGGGTTGTGTTTGGAGCAGCAAAGATCAATACTTACCTTGAATAGGTCAATACTTACCTTGGCGCGCCCCCCCCCCCCTATTTTTGGCAAAATGTAGTTACGCCTCCCTTATATTAGATGCGCCAGGCCCAAAATTTACATGAAAAGCCCAAAATACAAACAAAATAGGGTACTTTTTTTTTGCTCGTCAGGAAAAATGCGGCAACCACGCCCACCTGGACTGGAAAAGTGCGCCACCTCTTTCGACGGATCCTGAATCCGCGCCTGATGATTACTTTTTAAATTTATGTGGATGATTATCTCAAAAACTGTCCAATCTATTTTTGAATATGGCATTTTACTACTTCTTCAGGCAGTTTATTCCATTCATTAATAACTCTCTGAGTAAAAAATCTTTCCCATGATCTTGACTTATAACATGACCTCGACTAAATAAAAAAAAAAAATGATCAGGTAAAAATCTGACGCCACCTGATGACACAACCAATGCCAAACATTAATTAGGCCTAGCTAGGGGCCTGTGTAGTTAATTTTACATTTTCTAAGGAGCAGAATATAATTACAGGCCATGATGGACAGATGAACTACTAGGCCTAAATACAATTATCAGATGAAAATGTGATGTCAGATATCACAACCCAGGCCAACCATTAACATTATTACATAATATACAGTAGGTTGCTTTTGAATTTTTCCAAGGCTGAGAACTGAAAGTGGATTTCCATCACTGGATGAAAAACATATCCGTATAAAGATGCTGGCAGCACCCATCAACCCTGCTGATATTAATACTATCCAAGGTAAGTATTGATCTTTGCTGCTCCAAACACAACCCAGGGGCAGATCCAGGATTCACCGAAAGGAGGGGGGTGGGCGCACCTTTCCAGCCCGGGTCGGCGTGGTTGCCAATATTTTTTTGATGAGCAAAAAAAGGGCATCTAGCCATTTTGGTGCTCTGGTACCATGTTTTGACCGTATTTTGGGTTTTTCTGGTAATTTTGCAGCAATTCTGATAATTACGTTTTGATGGTAACAGTGGGCGCGTGCCGGTTGCGCCCACCCCCTCCCATCTAAATCCGCCCCTGCAACCATTAAAACTAACAACACTTCCACTCCTCCTAGCAGAGACAGACCCAAGGATGTTTCACAGTGTGCCATGCCAACCCGAAAATGTTTGAGGCCCACCTCTAAAATGACCATTAATTGTAAATAAGAGGTAGTTCAAATGAAAATTGAATAGATCAGGAATGTAATTATGCTGGGCAAAAGTGGGCGGAGCCGCTCACACTAAAAATGTTTCACCCACCTTAAATCTTATTTTAAAGGCCTTCCACCCAGCCTAATTTAAACATACCACCCACCCTAAGCCTCTGAAAAATGTAAAAATTTTAAATTACTGTACTTCAGCACTCAGCCTTATTGTGGCTTCCCGTCCTTGAATTTACTTGCTACATCCCTTGAAAAAATTGACAAATGATCATTGCCACTACACATGGGTTCTGAAACAATTACAATTTAAATTCCACCCCCCCCCCCCATTTCCCAGCCCCTTAGATTTTCACTGTACAACCCTGGTTGTCCATTTATCTTAAATTATTTATGTTAACCTCATTTATTTCGTTCCAGGTGTATATCCTGTGAAACCACCACTACCAGCTATTGGTGGATTTGAAGGTGTGGGGGAGGTGATAGAAACAGGAAGGGGAACATCAAATATCAAGACAGGAGACCTTGTTATACCAGCTATTAATTCATTGGGTAGGTTCCTCAAAAAGCTGTGTTTCTATAAAAAGCTTTTCAGTCTGTGTGACTGTCTGTCACACTAATTCTTTGATCTTAGCACCTTTCATTTTTGTTATTTTTTACATGTTGTTAGTTTGTTGTATATTTGTTAGAATTTGTGTGACAGCCTTACCTGCTCATTTCTGTGAGTTTTTTGTTGATGGACATATTCAATCCAAAATTCTTTATTGTAATCTAGGATTTCACCAAATTGAAGTACTGTATTACAATTTAAATTCCTCTAAAACAAAACTGAGTCGGCATTAAATACATAAAAAACTAATATTCAGATATCAGTTAAGCATCTGTTAATAAACATTTCAGAGAATGGCACAACCAGGATTACCAACCTTTGAAAATACTATGGTTAAGTATAATTTGTCTGTGTATACTTCTGTGAGTGTTATTGATTTGTTTTTCTGAGATTGTTGTTGATAGAACATTTTGTGGGCAGAAGATGATATTGTCTATGTGCAGAGTTTTTGATTTTACTAAAGTATTGTTACAATAATCGGTTTCAGCATTGTGCGAGTTCAGGGAGATCAGTAATACAAAGAGCCTGGTTCAACTAAAACTATGGAAGTAATATGTAGCGTTCTCAGTTGAATTGTTCAAGAGCTTTGGAGTTTATGCTGGATAAACAAATACAAACTGCATACTCAGTAACAGTGCAAATAATACTAACATAAAATTGCATAATTTTATTTATCCCAGGCTCTATTTTAATTTAATTGTCTTTGTTTTTAATTGTGTATTCTAACCTTTGTAACTAATATTTGTTTCATGAATGACATTTTCTTTTGATTTACCTTGATTTACCTTGATCCTAGGACTTAGAGCATAGTGCTCATTTGTCCCTCTTGTATAAATGATGAAAACTC
>JAOTQE010112700.1:0-13109 GCA_025631205.1 Nesometra sesokonis
TATACCACATACATACATACACACATATCAAGTGACTGCAATAGTCCCTATGCATGCAATGCATAGGAACTAAAAAAAACAAAACAAAAACATATTCCCCCATTGCCACCCCATTGGCACACTCTTTATGATGTGATTTATGATTTTGTGGTGTTTTTACCTCACAGTATCGCCTTTTTACTCTGAATTCATTACCACTGTAAGGGTGTGTTCAAAGGCTCAGATTTCCACATTTTTATCCTAATTTTGTTTTTGGCCTCTGAAGGGGTGCTCGAACACCCTGAGCACCCCCTCCCCATCTCCCCCACCCCCCGAATATGCCACTGTTAGGTTAAAGACCCAGTTTAGTAATAAACACAGTGAAGGTTGGTTTTGCCAGATATGATTTTATATAAATACCCAAATACTTACCAATCCACAAAATACAATAAACACTGTTGCTATATATGAAATATAGAATACAGTCCATAGCACTGGCCTGGCTTCATGGACTTGATCAAGTTTTTCTGGTTTGCTGACTAAGAGGGTAATAATAGATCCAGTGGTTGTAAACAACTCATTAAATGGTTTGTAGAATGCTCCAAACAGAAGCAGTCCAGCACTGCTAAATGCAACTTGAATCACCAATAAAGATGCCTATAAAGTAAAACAACATTTATGAGGGGTTGTTTTATGTTGGACACGACAAGTAACTGAACATAGATTCTGTAAACATATTTATCTCACATATTTCTATCAAACTATACTGATCTATTTTAGTACTTCTATACTATTCCCCAATTTTATTAATGGTATTTTTTATTGTGGGTGAGTTGACATGGGTACAAGCTAACTTAGGGCCCGTTCGGGCGAGAATCGGAAAAAGAAACATAGGGTAAAAATCCGATTTTTATCCACGGGTGGTATGTCCGTTCGCGCAAAACTCTGAATTCTAAAAACACCAGATGACTAGCAAAAAAGCTAATGATACAGGCGATGTTGATTCCAATCATTCTATTTGTTTTCCAAAACTGTACTAGATTTTATTAAATGGTAAATTTATATCAAATAGCGAGAGGCGGCACTAATCGCCGAAATTTTACTGTGGCAAACTTATGCACTATTGTCTCTAACGATCTCCATGCTCCAACAAATACTAGGCCCATAGGTTTTGGGGTATTGAAATTAATATTAATACGAAAAAACTGCACTACTCTCCATAAATATAAATAAATACTCCTTACTCGTATTCAACTATGTTCAAATCGAGCAAAACATTTGGTAAAGTAATTAAAAACAGATTAAGTTACAAAAAAGGTTTCCCCGCTACGAAAAATATCCAGTTAATTGCAGGGTTGGCATATCAGGCTGTTTCGGTGTTAAATCCACAGGTGGCCTGTAATTAACACCCGTTCGGGCGAAACCGGGATTTTTTTAACCGGTAAATAACAGTGTAAAACACTGAAAAAAACTTGCGCGAACGGGCCCTTAGGAACTAGTCAGATTTGGAGTGAGTTGAATGATGAGTTGCCTGAGGACAAGTCACTTTGGAGATGTGTCTGAGTGGATTCCATGTCATCGATAAGATCTCATATGTTTATGAACGCAAATGATAATAATGAAAACAATCATCTCTAATCCTAGTAGAGTACTTAATAACATAATCATATTAAAATAAACAGTATAATTCATTTGAAGCTTAAAATGCTTTATCCAACTTTCTATCTAAATGTTATTAGCATGCTATTTTTAAAGGCCCTCCATCCGCCCAAGTTTTGAGTGACTAGTTACTAATTTTCCATGTTGGCAACTACCATGAAGTTCAAATACTAATGTAAACTTGTATGATTTATTTTTGTTTTGCTGTATCTCTGTTACAAAAGCCAAATAAATAAAATAGAAAATAACACATACATTCTGATTGATTAACTAGGTATTTGAACACTCATCTAAGACTATTAGTTGAACTAGGTCAGAATAGCTCCCTTCCCCTACATGGAACATTCACGACAACAGGAAATGTTGCCGTCACATTGGTTAATTAAAAATTGCTCTGAAATTAATGGTGTATTTCATGAGCAATCCATTTTGTATGAATGAGCTAATAAGACTGGGCTTGATTTGGACAGAAACTTACCAATAAGATGAGTAATGGTTTAAAAGCTTGTTGAATGACAGCACCAAACATAGCAACCTTACGATTAAAACGCAATAGATGAAGGAACTTGATGGTTACCACAAACAGTATGGCACCAATAATGCTATGCAGACACTGTAGAATAGATAATATGGTGAACAATGTCAATTTATAGTAAAATAAACATGACACTTTAACTGATTTGTGAAGTGTTAAGTAACATTATATTTATTCATATTTAATTACATGTTTTAAAATTTGTAAAAAGTAAAATATTGTATTGTGGATTGTTTAATTTGGATTAGCAAAAATAAATTCTGAAATATGTAAATAATGTATTGGATCGAACCCAATTTGGAGATTATCTATAGTCCTGAAAACCAACAGTAATGCAAACATTAATTTCGTACTATTTCCTATTAATTTTTATTTTATTGTCTTTTTTTAAAAACAAGCTTAAGTTTTTTGTGTTCAATATTCTGATATTTTATATAGCTACTTTGTATTTAATTAAAAAAAACTTACTTGATCCCAGAATGCAAGAAATGACATATCCACAAATTCTTCATTAAATGTTCTTTTCATGTGTTCAATAACGTCAGTGACATAAGCAAAGCGGTACACGTACATTATAAAATAAACCAAAGACAACAGGATCATGCTTATCTATCATTTCAAAACAAAGAAATAATAACAGTTAATAAAAACTTAATACATAACTACAAGCTTTAATTAGCTCTAATATCACATATGTAAGAATTCTAATGGGAAAATAGCACAAGGAGTATTACTTAAGAAAGTATAATACATACTCCAAGCAATGATATACACGCCATCATGACAGGATTCAATATTTCAACATAAATTATGATTGAATCCTGTCACGATGGCGTGAATCTCTTACTTGAAGTTGATTATTGGACTTTTCGGAATACTACTTACTTCCACCCAAGACCAAATGCTCCTGAAGTACTTCAGTTTCAGCTTGATTGCCTTGTGAACTTCTCTCTTCCCAGATACAGCAACAAGAAGTAAAAAGAGAAGCTAAAATATAACATAACAATAATAATCAATAACACTTGAAATAAATCTAAATAAAATAAGACAGACATAGACAATGCCATAAAAGACAGACCTGCTGATGTTTCAGACAAATAATTTATTTTTTTTGTTTAAAACACCTACAAGTGGCGCAAGTTGCCTAATTCAACTTTAAAAACTATATGTGTACATGGGTAATTAAACAAATAATCAGTTAAAATACAATTTGCCATATCTACAAAAAATACAATGTCACCTCCTCAGAGAAACAAAAGAACAATGATAATTACAGCATTACAACAACGATGATAATATTAATAAACATGAACTTTAATTTACATTAAATAGGTGAAATAAAAAAAAATGTATTGAAATTGCCTGTCCGATGTTTATTGATATTTAAAACATGGTGATAATGATGATGACGATGATAACCTGCAAATTCTCACTTAGTATATGCACTAACAAATGAGTATATAAATATTCTTTTTAAAAACAAAAACAAAATAAATAAACTTACAGAATATTGAGGAGCCAAACTGGTTTTGTCAACTGGCATTTCATCATCATTGATGTTAGTCATTTGTGATGACGCCACCAATCAATCCCACTGGTTGCATTCCCTTCTCGTCCAACATCAATTAATTAAACTAATGTGAGAGGTTATGTACACCCCATGCCTTTGTTCATGATTTTTAAGCTTCTTTGTTTATAGACTCTTGCTACTCATAAAAAAACTGTAACATTAAGACAAGAAAATGCCAGTCTCCAATGGAGTTTGTTCAACTCCAAACATTATGAAAGTTTGCTTAGTTTGTTTTTAGGCTTCAAATAAGAAATTTGTATACTGATATTTATGATATAAAGTTCTTAACATTTAAGGGCTAATAAATGCTTTATAATTCCAGAAGCCTTGTAATAATTTGAAACATGAATGTTTTACCTCAAGAACAAATATGAAGTAGTCATAGTTGGACTCATACCGGTACAGGTGTACTGACTCAATCTTAGGTAGTGGATAGATGGCTCCAGTACCTGGCAATTCAGCTAATAATGCCACTGAGCTGTAGGTAGAACATAAAACATGAAAATGGTAACATGATAATGACACTGATAATTGGTGTTTGTGGCGCAGGAAGTATTGAAAAACATGACCTTTGATGAATCTTTATAATGACCTGAAGCCAATGTCTGAATTGAGTAGACTCATCAAAAGACAACATTTTTTCAATATTGCCTAAAAATGAACAACATGAAGAGTAGGTGACCAGCGATGATCTGGTTAATTTTTAACCCCAGTCCTTGTAAACAGACAGATACTAAGTACAAGCTGTTTGCAACATTAGACATGAAGTGACGTTCAGGTGAATTTATGAAATTCCAAGCAATGAGATATATGCCATTGTGACAGGATTCAACATTTCAGCATAAATTATGCCATCATCAGGAATCATCATTCCTGATGATGACATAATTTATGTCGAAATACTGAATCCTGTCACAATGGCTTGATCTCATTGCTTATACTTACTTGAAGTTGATTAGTGGACCTTTCAGATTTAGACAATTTTAATCATATTTACATTTTTTATTTGAGATAAGCATTATGCATTTATAATTGTTCACCATTACCAATATGATGTACTCTAGTTCTTCGCAAATTGCCTATATTAAGATTCTAACAAAAGAAGAGAAAACAAATAAATCGTGAACAATTATATACCTGAATAATCTGTAAGGAGCATTAAACAGTGTAAACTCTACAATCACCATACGAGTTTGTTCATCAATCCAGGAATTCTTTTGTAAATGCTTCAACTGAGCTACAGCTGATGACCTTAAAGTAACAACAAATGGAAATTATTAGATAAAGATACAACAGTAAGTAGGCATTATAATCTTGTAGGCAATAGAAAGGCTGTCAAGAAAGTAGTTCGATCAGTCACTAATAATCTCTTATTTTTTATATTTTTATACTTTTTTCTCTTTCCCAGAGCAATAGAGCTGTACCTCTTAATAAATAGAGTACGGTAGTGAATAGCACTACTACAGTATATGCCTAGAGGAGGGTGTGGAGACACTCGCTAAACTTTTGTGTGTGTAATTAATTACCTGCTAAACTGAGACTCGGGAACACTTTGGTAAAACATTATTTGACATAATACACTAAAGATAAAAAAGTAATAAAACAAACACAAAAATTCAGTTAGGTCTCATACCACACATTTTCAGGCATTACATCTCAAACAAAAAACACAGAACATTCCAAAAGAAGGCTTAGTAAATTAGGAGTTATTTTGGTATTGAGAAAAAAAAATTGCATCATTACAAGGATACTAAGATTGAGAGATGAGGATCTACTGTACCAAGATATAAAAACGCTGCATAAAACAGTTCTATTAATACCATGAGGGTGAATTATCATTTCACCCAGGTCAATGTTAAGGACAAAACACTTCTAAATTACTTCTGAATTTAGATTTCACTTAGATTAACTTGGCACAATATATTTCCAAAATTACCTTGTGGAATTAAGATCAACAACATAACCACCACCATTGTAGTGATCAATTAGACCCCATTGTGTATAGCTCTTTAGTAGGTCTTTACTGCTGTAGAACCAGCCTACACCATTAGGTCCATAAGATGCAGTTTCCTCACGACTTGTTGCATAGCTGTCTTGACATGTATTAAAGTGCTTTTCCATCACATTTGCTACACTGCAGCTGTTATGATGTACACGAAGTTGACGTAAGCTTGCTTTACCCAATAAAATGGTATCTCCATCCGATATATAACCCTAGTAGGAAATATAATAACACCATTCATTAATTAATGGTTTTAATTTATAAAATCATGAATAATATGACAGTTAGAAAGTATTATATAATAATAGTAAAAAATAAAAGGCCCTTTACCATTTGACTTGTTTAAGCGCCTTAAGGCATCCTAATCAATTAACGATTTTAAACGGAATAATTAAAAAAATATGTCCATTTTCGACATGCAAAATTTAGAGTGGGTTTTATTAATTAATTTAGGGAAAAATTAATATTTCGTAGTGCAAATTATTTTTAGAATATTAAATATATGACTTTGAAGTTTACGAGTCCCCGAGGCCAATTATCCCGAGAGAATCGGGCGTCGTGCGGCAAGATGCGACCCAAAATGGGCTCGCTAGAAAATCTTCTAAAAAACATATTTATTTTACAAAAATATTAATTTTGACATTGTTCTACAAAACAAATGTAGTGAATGTATCTTTTGTATGATTTTGGGCTTCTAATTTACCTTCTTTGTAAGTAAAATCCATGTTTTGAAACTGAGTTACAAACATGGTCATGAAAAATGCTAGGCACCATGTTTGTTTATTCTAGAATGACCCAGAAAACTGACATGAACTCTGAAATGTATCCCATCATTCAAGTGAAATTATTTTCGGGTTGGATGCGCAAATGAAATATTTCAAAAGACGATTTATTCCCTAACAAAATAAAACCAAATAGTACATTTTTTCACACTTTTCAAGAAAATTTTGAAAGATTTTATGAGGCACCCTTGGACCATGAATGGTAAACAAGAATCGTAGCCTGATGGCGTGCTGAAACTTCACGCAGCAATAGGCGAAAAAAAAAAAACATGTAATTTGTCACGCGATACAAAGGTCAGGCCTAGCATGTAGTTCATAGAAGGCTCGCGTCCCGCAGGTGAAACTTAGGTATGTAGTGGTTGATTAGGAGGGTGGGCCTAGACATCGTTAACAATTGACAACATATGGAATTTGGAATTTTTTATTTACTAAAATACAAACAATTGGTATATTTTGAAATAAAATACAGTTCATTATATTTAAATTAGATATTATTAATTAATTTTAATTTTTTTTATAAATGATGAAAATTATGCTTTTTCTGACACACTGTTTTTGGAAAAATTAAAGTTGGGGGTCAAAGGGTTAAATCAAATGCGATATGATTATCCATACCTGATCATCTGTTTGATTATCACCATTGTACCATTTCTCATTGAATAACCCATCCAGAAGATCTGTCTGAGACCATCGCCAAAATTCATGAACAGATGATATTTCTGTGAAAGGTTGTGGAGTTCTGAAAAAAAACACCAGAAATTATAAATTTGTTGGTAAAACCAATGGTAAAGCATCCATCAAAGTAAAATTGTAACAAGACCCCTTATATAGTTAGACTTGCCCGAAGTGACGACTTTCGCAATTCATGCAGTGCCACCAATGATCAAAATAAGTCAATTGTGTAGAAGTGACTTGTAGAAATGATACTGAATTGATGCCTCAAATTTGAAGTGCTGTTCATGATGCATAAATTACTTTAACATGGTTTATGGCAAAACTCAAAGAAACTGGATATGGGACACCAGTAGAGCACAATAAAGGCAAAAGAAGTCAGCCATTCAGATGGCTTGTGAGACAGCAATTATGATGTTGACGTAAGCTTGCTTTATTCAATAAAATGGGTAAAACTAGCTTACGTGGGTAAAGCAAGCTTACAGAGAAATCCAATTGTTGCATGAATAATATCTAGAAGGTAATATTAAAATACAATAAGTTGAGAAATTCATTAAAAACAGATTAAAAAAATAATGAAACAACTCACTGCACATATGCATTGAAGACAGACTTATTCAGCAAGTGTTTATTGGACATATCTCGTCCATACGCCATCCACAACAAACACATCAATATCAATGAGTAAATAATAACATCCCTAGAAAAAAATATAAATAACCACTTCAAAATTTTCAGACATTCTACACACCATAAATAATTTATTTCAAATTTTACACAAGAATCATTACTGACCAGGTAGTTTTTGCTAAACCTTGGTGCAATATAATATAAAACTCATAATAAACACATGTAATAAAATCTGAATTTAAATTATTTAAAAAATGCAATAAAATACACCTAAAAATCATTTAACCATAAAAAAAATATTTTTAGTGTTATGGCAACTAAGATTTCATTAAGAACAGATATCAGGAGGGCGTTCCAATAAAAGCAAGACATCAATGAATGATCAGTAAATAAACTGAATCAATCATATCATTAATATACAATAACTCCTTGATTATACTAAACAAGAAATCAATCTGGTAAAAAAACATCATCAAGCTGCACCAGCTAAAGACTAGCAAAATTTCTAAAAAATGACATTTTCGGTGTTGAACTCAAGGCAAGATATAGACCCCTTGCTAATATTAACAGATGAAAATCAATGTAGTTAAATGAATCAACATATATATAGACAATCATTCTTTTTGTTTCAATGGTGTAGAAATGTTTAGATTAAAAAGTGTAATCTGACCAACATCAAAATTCAAGGAGCTTGTGACAAACATAAGTAAATTAGACAAAATACTTTTTAGATTTGTGCAGAATGACATACAGACAGACAGACATACACACATACAAACAGACAAATTGAATTAACAACACTTCCCCTGAAATTCACTTTCAGGGTGAGTGTAATCTGTGTGAGTTGTGGTTACCCAATTCACTTACTTCAGAATTGTGTACATGTTTTTCTCTTTAATCATTTTTTCTTTGGCTTTCTTTATTTGATTTGGTTGTGGTGGTCTAGCATAACGCAAGTATCTTGACCTCTGTCTAGCCTCTATTCCCTGTAATAAAGAACACATAATACTATCAAGCATTCATAACAAATGTGCTTTCTGTATTGTACATGTGAGTTTAGTACCTGGAGATAAATGCTGATGTCCAGTTTTTGTTCAAATATTTATTTTTATTATCTTACAGGTCCACTACTCAACTTCAAGTAAGAAAGTATAATGCATACTCCAAGCAATGAGATACACACCATTGTGACAGGATTCAATATTTCAACATAAATTATGTCATCATCAGGAAACTCCTTATTTCTTATTTTTGTTATTTGATATATTTGCTCCACTGGTAAGAACAAACTTTTATTTTATACTTAACAAAATTACAAACAAATTAAATTTAACTCTGATAGTACAGACTGATTGATTAAAATACACAAAGGAGAACTTATTGAATCTGAAGACTAGGGTTACTGTTGATCCCTTTATTTTCGCGGCCCTAAATGTTCGCGACTTTACGATTTTTAACATTTTGTGACTTTTATTTTCGTGATGTGACGTTTTCAACAATAACAATAATTTTTGCTATTTGTACCTGTTATTACGTTGAACATAAATGAGTTGTTTGTTCAGAAACTAATTTTTAGTTGAGGACCATAATGTTAGTTTTAAAACTAGAGTGCTTGTCCATGATAAACAATGTTTAATAGTCGCCTAATTTACCTACATCAAGGTTACAGTACCTGGCCTAGGCTGGCATGGCGACAGCGAGCCTACTCTCGTTCCTAGGCCTAATCCATTTTCACTTGAAAATTTCCATGATTTTATTCACCTATTGTCACGTAGATTTACTACCCTCCATTAGGCTACAATGGTTTATTGACCATTGATGGGAAATGCCATTTCGAAAAATTGTATTTTCAGTCTTATTCTTGTCGGTAATTGCAAATTATTTTTCAATTTATAAATAATGAACATGTGATTACCATGAGAAGCATTTGACTAGCGCCACCTAGGCAACAATAAAATGGCAGCCTCCAGTAAGTTAAAGCTTGTGAAAATGTTTCAAACTTTGCCTTCAAACTACAATTTTTTAACCGAATAGGGTGATTTTGAAACCCAAAATATTATGATAGTTACATTTACAACATATTTATATGTTGTAGTGCCAAAATTATTATTTTCACAAAATAAACCTATTTTTAGATGATCTTTTCAGCCTGACTAGGCCTACACATGGTAAATTCCTATATTTTTCTTTGAGATTTTCGCGGCCTTTAAGTTTCGCGATTGTGAAGTCATCGCGAAATTTGTGAACATAAAGGGATCTACACTATTCTGGTGGTTCTTCAAATATTCCAGTATGATACACCAATGATAACCAATTAACTTTAAAAACTAGCTTCCAATGGGGTCTTTTGATTGCAATAGGACTATTTCTGTGTGATTACACCAATGATAACCCTCAATCCTGAAAACTTGTTTCCAGTGGGGTCCTTCTGGTGGAGATTGGGCTGTACAAATAGAAACAATCCAATCCATTACTATTTTCTGAACTGCACTCTTTCCTTCTTCACTGTGCACCTGAACCATGTTGCACATGGGACTGATGACATAACTTATATAATGTAATGTAGTTCGATTTATATAGCGCCTTATACAGTAGAGTCTCAAGGCGCTGTGGACCAAATGTTACACATTCGTATGACTTTCTACACCCCTAAGGTCACGTCATGTCCTGCTGTACGATACAGGCGCTCATTCATCCAAAAGACAGTGGGTTATTAACTTGTATTTTGACCCTTCATCCAAAACAAGTGTGTATTTGAACCTGTAGCCATGATCTCCAAGTTTTAGAGCACAACACAGTGATTACCACCAGTTTAGCTAAATAAGCTGTGGACGAGCCAAGCCAATGCAGGGATAAGTGGCAAAGATACTTCTCTACAATAACAGATACACAGAAATGGTTCATATTTGTTCATTTGTTTTTCAAAAACTTACAGTTTAAACATTCAACTTTCATAAATGAAACATTTCCAGACATTTTATCAATAAATATATACATTTAAATATATACATTTAAATATATACATTTAAATATATACATTTAAATATATACATTTTTCAACTTATCCCTCCTTTGTGACTCTGTCACAAAGGCCACTCTCATGAATGAATGAAAAAAAAGATAATTAAGGTGTATGCTTAAATGCAATTATCATAGGTAATTTATATACTTTAATTGCTTACCTTACTAATATCATTGCCATAGATGAAGACATTTGTACGAATCTGCTTCATCTCCCGCTTACTAAGCAAATCCAAATTATCATCATAATGATCAAAGATTGATACATTGTTACGGTGTCGGATTGACTTCACTATTGTAAACATTACCATCTATGAGAACAATGACAACATTATAGGCAACAAACAGAATATGTAATAAATAATATTAATAAACAACCATATTTAAGTGATGCACTAGTATTATTACACTATAAGAATGGATTTATTAACTTATTTGTTAAACAATACACCATTGTATAGGTGGCACTCACAACATAACAAACATAGTTGTTTCAATGTCAGCAAATAAGTCAGGCAAAGTGAGCAAAAAGCACAAACAACCTATAGTAATCAGCGTAAACGCACAGCCTTGAATATCTTGTAAAAATATGTCATATAAAATTTCCAATAGCATGCAACTAAATGCTTTTTGGAGCATTAAAACATAAATATATTTTAGATTACTTGTTCAAGAATTCTTTCGACTTGGTTTTATTTAATGATATGTGAAATAATTTAAATGAGATGCAGATTTAAAAAAATTACTTTTAAGTTTCGCTTTGCAAAACAGACATTTTCAAATTTTACTCATGCCAATGTATTTGCAATAGCCAATTCAGCATAATCTGACACCATTTACTCAGCAAATGCATTCGTTTATTAAGGCAGGCACAGAATCATTTTTTAGATTTAATCAAATTTCTAGTTTCTTGGTATTTTTTTTCCATTTCACTTTCCTTCGTTGTTGTATATGCTACCACTAGATTACTGTTTCTTAATTTGCCCAATTGTTTGTATCATCTTAATGGAGTGGTGTGATAAAAAAAACGCTATGGCTCATTACTTACCACTGCTGGCTGTGTAATAAATACACACTGGAGGAATGAAAAGTAAACAGATTGGATCCAATAGATTGCTTTTGTATGATTAAATCTATGTAAAAATAATGAAATCAGTTCATTAAAATCATTGAAAACAAAAGACAGATATTATAATGACTAAAACTGTAAAAAAAAAACAGCAAGGTTACATAGCAATCGATTGATATACAATAAATTCCCCTAAAAACCATCAATTGTGCATGTTTATCCACTTATTAGGCCAATGTAGGCCTAAACATGTGTAAACTTGACTCTCTCTGAACATTCTGAAAAATGGGACAAAATGGTTGGTGCAAATAAATAAATAAACAAAAATAACTATTGTTATGACTTAACTGTTATCTTAACCATTAAAAAATCAATGTTGACTACAGTCGACTGTGTAAGTATTATAGCAGGAGTCACCCCAGAGGGTGTGAACGCACCACCCTCGAGACCAAAAAAAAAAAACAATAACAGAGCTGCAGTTGAGTCAAGCGCACATTAAAAGCACAGAATACGTGGTAAATAACGTTTTTTTTTGCTTGCCAAAATGAAAACTAAGTGCGGATCCTGGATCCACCCCTGGAGTAGATACGTTTCGTCTTTTTTTTTCAAAAACGCACCCCCTCTTGAAAAAAGCTGGTGATGCCCCTGTATAGTCTACTGAGTTGACATTGGTTTACTAATGTGTAACCAAGGGAATACTGTTTCTAACACGGTTTTCATTGATTTCTATTACTCCCAAAAAAAATGGACACAGACATTTGTCAACGTTCTTTTTGGAAAAACTTCAAAATTATGATTTATAAATCATTTCAGTTTTCAAAATTTTTTGAAATTACTACATGGGACAATTACAGTGATGAATGTATGCTCGAGCTATTAAAAATGATTTATCACAACAATTTTAGCCAGAACACTTGTTTTTAGAAATATTTTTTCATTAAATGCAGAGAAAGTGTTAAACTAGTAATTACAAATTGTAAGTGAATGCTGCGAAGTAAATCCTAGAACATGCCCCCGGACTCCCCTAAAAAATTCACCCTCTACCGGCCCCCTTCCGCCCTCCCTTTCCAAAAGTCTGTATCCTCCCCTTCTTGCCTGGGTTATTATTATCAAATTATCGGATCCATTAACATTTATATTTAGAAATAAACATGGTCAATTACTATTAGCGTAATCTAATTAAGCGGCTA
>JAOTQE010112722.1:0-13108 GCA_025631205.1 Nesometra sesokonis
AGGGTGTAGAGACTATAATACAAAATAAAAATATACGAATAATAAATAAAATTACCTTCGAATACGTTTCGGCCGTATCTAATTTGAATATACACAAATTAAATTAAGTATTAGCAAGTTTTTCTTGGGCTAAATTGGTTGAGAAAGTCCATGTGAAATGTATCAAAATGTTAGGTTTTGTTCGCTCTATAGTTGGGGCAATGTTCTCTAGTACTCTTGATTTTATATAAGTGTTTTGTTTTTCCACATCTTCAGTACTTCCAAGAAGATTCAAACAAGAGCCAACATATTTATTATCCAGCAAAAGAGGCTCTGAAAGTCCTATGTCTTCTACTTTTAAACTGTATATAAACTCCAAGGGATTATTTTTCAATTTCACTTGTATGTAATTTAACTGGATAATTCTGCTATAGATATTGTCTTATTCCTAGTCGTCATCTTGAATCACTTGCATTTTAAGCATCTAAATTCGAAGTATAGCGTGTCTAAATATTCCATACCCACTAGTTTTGTTTGACTTTGGAATACGTTACTAAAAGTGTTAAGAGCTCTTCTGTTTGTGACAATTTTAAGTTATTTAATGTAAAACTAAATATATTATTTTGTACGTCTTATCCTTCCATTTTTGTTATTGATAATTTGGTCGTTTGCAAGGAGTCGCATGCCGTTCAGGTAATAGTGGGTTTCCAGTTACTGTGGCACCTGGGGTGCCATGGCAATTTAATGAAATAAATAGATAATAAATAAAAAATCAATATATATAAATGGAATGTTATCTTTTAGGATGCAAAGAAAGCAATGAAATATAAATGGATAAATGGAGAAGATTCAGACTTTACAAATTGGGGTGAAAACCAACCTGATAATGACGGTAAGAAGTTGCTTAAGAAAGTAAAATAAACAAACATGGATTATGCTGACTATATAATTGCTTTCTGGTGACATAGTTTTGAGCATTTGGAACTGACCAGTTTAGTCAGTGAATTTGGCAATTTGGCGCTTCTGAAAGTGGTACCTGAGAAACCTATTCTTCTTGCAAAAAACCCTATAGCAAGTGGTTCAGCAAATATTGTTCCAAATGGATCGACCACTGTTTATTGGAAACAGAATATCTTAAAATTTCAAGAATGCAACTTAACTCGCTTAATAGTAATATTATAAGCTTACATTATTTTCCATTATTATTTTATTTTTCATTATTATTTAGAGTTTGTTCATATGAACATGCAAACTGGATTATGGCAGACGAATTACTTCAACGGGCGTCTTCCTATATGCGAAAAACCGGCAGGTAAGATTCTACTATCTTTTGTCATTTTACTGATAATCAAGGTTAATTTTATTTATTAGTGAGGTTTCGCAAAATTACAAAATACGAATACGAAAACGGATACCTCATACATTCTTGTAACATTAGAATAGAAAACCTTAAATATCTGTCACAGTTGGTCAGGATTTTACGACGATTGTCAACAATTCATAGGTAGAAAATTTAATATATTTTTGAACACATTTAGCAACTTTAAAAAATTGGAGTGTGACGTATCCGTTTTCGTTTTTGTATTTCGTAAGTTTGCGAAACCTCGCTATTATTAGTATTGTTTGTCATTTATAGAGTGCATAATATAAAGTCTTTATGCGCTTAGGCATAATAATCTCTATAAAAACATCACATCCATTACTATGAACGTCATGTTTTACATCGATCGATAAAGTGTGTTTTTTTAAGATAACAATTAAACAATCATACATTACCGTAACAATATCAATATATAAAATATTAATATCATTATTTAATAACTTATTAAATAAAAAAAATGTCCAATTCATTTAGATAATCAATGAAATGAAATCGAATCAATTCAAAGATGAATAAAAAAATCTAGGCCTATAATATAATATTTTATTATTTAAACATAGGCCTATAATAAAATTGATACTTAAATGTTATAAGTATTTAAGTATGTCACAATTAAAACAATGATTGTATAATTTCGAAACTAGTATAAAAAATGACTCAAACTATCATTAAATAAACGGTGTCATACAGATCAATGTTTATTAAATATCATATATGTCTATAATATGATTATTTGTAAAAATGATATAATTGGCCTATAATTAATAAATACATTTTCAACTTTTTAAGCAAAAGATATAAATATTTTGCAATGATACATTTGACTTAGATGAGATTAAGTTTTCAAGGTATAGAGGTGTGGAGTCGGAAGTTAAAAGAACGTCAGAATTTGCAACTTCCTATTTTTGACAGAGGTGTGGCACGGATTTTTGTAAGATTAGTCTTATGCCAAGTTTCAGTTACAGAGTACAAGGACACAAAAATTATTTTATTATAATAACGGTTTTTCAGTTGGTACACAACGCTATTCGTTTTTCCGTTGTTGATTATAATGACGACGGCGATGACGACGACGAATATAGTGATGATGATGATGATGATGATGACGATATTGACGATGGTGATGATAATGATGATGATGATGATGATGATAATAATAGTAATGATGGTGATAACGATGATGATGATGATGATGATGATGATGATGATGACGACGACGATGATGATGAATCTGATGATGATGATAATGACGAAGACGATGATGATGATAACGACGACAATAACGACTACGATGACGACAACGACAATGACGATGACGACGACAACGACGACGACAACGATGATGACGACAACGATGATGATGATTGCGGCCATAATGGTGAATATAATGATGACAATTATGAAGATGTTGACGACGGTGACGGCGACGATGTCGATTATCGCGATGGTGGTGGTAAACTATGTTGATGGTAATGGGGATGATGGAGATTGTAAATGAGGTGATCTGTTGTTTCCCTTTTTACACCGTTACAAAACTTTCTTTTTACAGGCCGAAGAGGATGCAACATTGGTTGGGAACCTTCTGAAGGTTCTTGTTACAGAGCGCCTAACTCGGCTGAGGTGTGTTCTACGGCTAATTCACGACTGATATCTATAACCAGCCAACTAGAAAATGACTTCGCCAACATCCTCGGTGACACTGCAAACAGAGGAGCTTCTTATAGAATTGGTCTCACCGTTGTAAGTATATTAACTTGTTTATTGTAGGCTACTGCCGTTGGATACATTTTGAAATATAAAGATTCCAAAATGGGTCTTTGCTATCCTGGATGTGACATTCAGGGAAAGTGTTCTTTACTATTATATTTCCATTCCATATATAAAAAGTACAATAGTACAATTATAATTTTTCATGACTAAAACATTAAAAAAAGAAATTAAATTGCAATATTATAACGTATAAAATTATTTGGATTGCTGATGAGTGGGGAGGCGGGCATACCAAAAAGGAGCATGGTTCCTGTCCAAGAAATGTCTGGAATCCACAAACCATACTTCAGCAAAAAAAATATAGAGAAGACTAATAAATAAAAGAAGACATGTAAATATAAATATTATGATATTCATTCAGATATATATTTAAAATATCGTTTATACAGATTAAAAGTACTATCGAATATGTATTGGAAGTGAATTCCAATTGAAAATACTTCTATGACAGAAAGAGTTACGAAGTTCATTGCATTGAAAATTCTCTTTATTATTGTGAAGTGTTCGTGTGGAAGATGTTGAATTTAGACAGGTTCTGAAAATTAATTGGTGAACCCGAACAGTTTTAAAAGTTTAAAGTTCTAATACGGATTCCATCAATGAAGATTTCGTATCAACTAAGAACCCGTATTTAACCCTAAGTCTTTAGCGGCGTGAAGTGTAACAAGGTGCTTTAGTACCGCTATGTCAAGCACATTCCCAGGTAGCAAATACGTTGGTAAAAGGTCAATTGCATTACCAAGCTGGAACAACGTGTCATTGCTACCAGGGATATTCTTTGGGATACCAAATTGTAAAAACACAATTCTTGGAGATTTTCTTTTCCGTTTGTAATGTGTACACCCCTAAAATGCACGTACAGACAAGTATCTTTTTAAATAAAGCAATAAGCCTTGTTTTTGACATTATTTTGTCACTTTTAAAATATGACTTTATTGTTCACAATAGCATTGTTAAAATTCAAAGCTGCTTATTGTTCACCAATAATGTGAGAAAAAATAGGCCGATTTATGCTCTAATTCTAAACTTATACAAAACCTTGAGAACTTCAACGACAAAATTAAATTCCGAGAAAAAAAGAGATAATTCCGTGAGTTCGGGAGACGATACAAAACTCCCGGATACTCCAGGACTCTCCTTTAGACTTGGAAGTTCTGTATTTCTAAACGGGAGGGAAGAAGGAAGATAATAAGAATTCAACACTTAATGTTTTTAATTGTACATAGATTTTCAGTACAAAACTTAGGTGGAAGCAGTTGGCGCAGCGGTGGAGTTTCGGGCTTCCAATCACGAGGTCGGTGGTTCAAGACTCACTCAGTTTGTGTTCCTAGGCAAGACACTTTATCCACGTTGCCTCTCTCCACCCAGGAGTATAAATGGGTACCCGATAGGTACTAATACCATATGCGCTGATTACAGCTGCAATTGGAATGGATTGTATTCCATAGGTGTTTGTTCCAATGACTGGGGGTAATAATTGTGAAGCGCTTTGATCAGCACGGAAAAGCGCTATATAAGCAACTATTATTATTATAGGTGTCATAGTGTCACCAGGTAGTAATTGCGAGTTAAATTATCTTTGGGAGATTACCACTGCCTTGAAACCATACATGGTAGACATCTAAAATTATATCTAAAAGATTGTTAATTAAAAATATAATATAATATTGTTTTTAGTTGAAGGGCGAGAGTGAACCTCTGTCATGGGAAGATGGTTTTGGAGTTACATATACAAACTGGGAGAACACAAAACTCAGGGAGCAGAAGATGACAAAAGGTTATTTTAATCAATTTATTGTAAATTCATTCATTTTACACTATGGATAAACTTGCTGGTTAATAAATAACCATCATATTAGGGACCAAATGCTAAGAAGTCAATCTGAAACTTATAAGTGATACTATCTCCACGCGCACAATGCAGCGCGGTGCTGTATTGTTTGTTCTTCAAATCTTTATGCTGCCAACAATGCCCGCCGTCTGTTTTCCTTTCGTTCTTATAATCCCATTTTAAATGGCATTTTCGATCGTTAATTTTGAAAAATGACGATTTTCACAACGATCGCAGGCAAAAAGGTCGCTTTCGACGTTTATCCTGACGTCACAATTGTTCTTTAAATTTGTTTTATTTCGATTAGGCATAGTCCTATAGTTAGAACAGAGTAGTAAATATCAGAAATTCAGATATCCAGCGTGATTTGAATTTTATTCGTTATTAACTCGTTTTTAAAACTTTTTTTTAATAACGACTCAAAACGCTGTTTCAATTCGGCGTTTCTGGAATAACGATCGACAGAAAAACAGACTTCGAGATTTCCAAGGGACTACGTCTCTTTCCCACTATTTGACTACTGTAAACACTTTGCTAAAGAATTCCTCACGGAAGTGAAATGTTGGCATTGCGCATTTAATGCTATTCTATAATGCATGTAAAACGATCTAGAGACGGCGAACGTTCAGTCAATGCACGATGTCTATCTTTAAACATGTGTCATTTCAAACGTCAGACCTGGATAAATTGGGATTTAATCTTTGCTTCAAGGCTCCTTGAGTTTGAAAGAACCGAGAATGGCCATTACCTAATTGATTTACTTACGATCGTTTTGGGTTCATGATGAACCTCTTTTAGATTTTTAGATAGACAATCCATTTCGTTAGAAGAGAATCTGTATAAAGTGAATGCATCTGATAACTGCTTCTACGTTTCCCCAATGCACTATGTGTGCCCAGGTTAGGAAAATTGGTGACATGCACAATCACGTACCGCAACAAATCCAGATCTGGGTTTTGACTAAACTTAGAAGTTCACTATAACAATTAACCATTTTTCTTTATATTACATCATTTAATTATTTGAAATTTCAGTTGTCTACATGACCACTGGCTCTGGTCAAGGAAGGTGGAACATCAAACGTGATTACTTCAACCCTATTTGCGAGAAACGAGCACGTAAGTATATCGAAGTACACAGGGGCGTATCCAGGATTTGTAGAAGGGGTGCTTAAACCCGATGGGATTTTAACAAGGAAAAAACCTCCTTTCTCCTATTTTAGGGCTTTTTGTAGAGGTAATGTTGTTTCCGCGTTTCTTTACTCCTGCTCTTATACTTCCTTTTCCTGAAGAGGTTGCTAATTTCCTCTGATTTCCTTTCGAAGCGGGGTGCTCAGTGGCTCAATCTTTATATTTATATGCTAACTTTGTTGTACCTTCAAAAAGGGTGATCGAGGACCCTAAGCACCCCTGGATACGCCACTGAAGTACATTGCTTATATTTCCAAATGGAACAGGTAACGACGGATGTAACTGGCTCTATAAAGCTCAGCTAGCCGGAACTATTAAATTTTCTTTGTCAAAAACCTTGGATATTCTTATATTTATGATCATGATAACATTACATCTTGACCATGGGGACATCATTACTATAATAGTATAAAAATTGTTTTTATCGAATGAAATTTAACAGTCTGGATTGATCTTTACATCTAGCTGTAAATTCAGTCCAGTCTACTATATTTTCTATGACAAAAAATGCCAAAGTCAAGATGACATCATATTAAAACCATATATGGCCATATCATTACCATATATGGGTATAGCAAAGGTTTTTTTATGTTCGTTTATGGATTCAAAGACTGGAGCATTCAGTGAGCAATTTCAAATGCAGTATTGGGTTAATTTATTCAATTTAATTAGACATTTCTTCCATATCAACAGCAAAGCTATAAGCCTATACGGTGTATACAATTAAAAATACATTGGTCGTTTTTTGAAAAACCCAACGAAAATTTCAAGATGGAAGAGGCATATCTCTAGAAGATGAAATGTCTTGTGACAGGCAAGCATAAAATGAAAAAAGTCACAATATAACACAAAAAAAAAACATAAAATGATAATAAGTTACTTGGTTGTTAAGTCAAAATTGCACTTGTTCGTGTATACACTTTGGTGAAATGTATAAGACTGGTTTATAAATTCTACCAATCTTATTTTTCTTGTAGTTGAAGACAAGCAACCAGTTATTCGTTGCCCAACAGATGCTATGACGTATGAAACAAAAACCATCGACGGCTTGACTGCGCGCGTAGACTATGAAGTCCCAGTCGTTATGGATAATTCAAAAGAAATGCTTTCTGCTAAGTGTTTTCCTGCATCAGGTAGTGACTTTAAGCTAGGGGAGACAACCGTACACTGCAGTGCAGTTGACATGTCTGGACACATGGGTAACTGTACATTTATGGTGAAAGTAGAAGGTAAAGTACCAATATAATTTTTAGCTACAATTGTCACCATTGTGACGTAAATTATCTTTTGTAAACTGCACCAGGTGACTTTAAGCTAGGGGAGACAACCTGCAGTGCAGTTGACGTCTGGAGACGTCGGTAACCGCACATTTATGGTATAAGTAGAAGGTAAAGTTCGAATACAGATTTTAGCTAAATTTCAGAAGTGTGACGTAAAATTATCTTTTATTTCGTCCTGTTTTACTTTTCTTGCGAAGATTTGTAAACTAATCTGAACTACCATATGTTTCAGAATTACCTTCCTAGATCGCATCAAAATCATTCACTTATTTGTATCATGTATTATAATTGTGATTTATTTATAATTAATTTATTTAAATGCATTTAATTTTTTTCCAGCGGCCATGATTGATGAATCAGAAAACGAGACAACGACAGGTATTATGACAAATTTGGTTATTTTTAGGCAAAACTACTTATTTTAATTGAATGTATATTTTGAGATAGTGACAAAATGTACGCTGTGATAGTTGTTATATTTTGTAACAGTATATACAATTCTGTATGTTTCTCTATCACACGAAAGGGAATACAATATTCTTATCATTTACTTTAGATGTATACTTAATTAGGCTAGTTTCTAGTATCATAGTTCAGATATCTAGAGTATGCCCTCCCAAATTCGGAATTTTACACTCTTCGACTGGTGTTGTTACGAATATTGATACTCCGGTTTGGACCGATTTCACATCAAATAATTGATTGGATGTACGTCGTGGTAGGTGCGTAACTTTACATTTTGACCAATTGGGTTCTTACAACAAATTACTCATAACTATTGAACACTATAGTATAATGTGAATAATATTTTTTTATTTTAATAGTTAGAATGCCACATTTTAAATCAATACTATTATTTTGACCAGATCCTCCAACGATATCATGCCCGACAAAGCGCATGCGGTTTTTGACAAACAAGCCAGAAGGAACCCAAGTGTTCTACTACCCTGCAACTTATATTTACGCCGAACGAGAACTTTTAGCCCCATGTAGCCCTGCTTCGGGTAGTTACTTTGAAGTTGGAGCAACTACAGTTAATTGCCAAGTGACAGACCCGTTTGATAGAACCGACAGTTGCTCGTTCGTTGTCAGTGTAGAAGGTAAGACCTCGATATGTAATACCAAGGTATGGCACTTTGGAACAAAGTATCTCTGATATGTATAGATTCAAAAAAGATGCGGTGTAAAATGTCCGGAATGTCCACTATGATCGCCATTTTGAATTCAAGATTACGGTTATAAATAAGACCTGGTACTTATAACTCATCGACCACTGATTTTGGTCTCAAAATGTTCGAAACATAAAAGCATTTTCGCTTTGTGTTAAGATTGATATTCCTATCTTCCAATTTTCATTACGTAGACAGAGTAGAATTTAGCGGATTTTTAGGCCTACTATTTATATTACGTGCGCCCCTAAAATTGACCCCTAAAATAAAATAATGACTAATTAAACACGTAAAAACATGACAAATAACTTTTTTGCTTGTCAAATTTAAAATTGAAAACACGTCCACCTCGATCGGAAATAGCTGAATCATGGATCCTCCTCTGGTAAAAACATTTATTATTATTGTTATTACTACTATATACAGTACAGTATTGCTGATTTCAAATTAGATTAGATTTTCAAAATTTGATAATTATTATAATCAGTTTCGTTTGGTACCTCTAAGGAAACACGCTCCAGGCTTTATAGAGTTTTTTTTTCATTTAGTTAAGAAGTTAATGCCATAAGGTGTGCATATTATTACCAATGCATGGAGTTGGATACAAAGTATTTCTGATATGAAAAGATTTCAAAATAGATTTATGTGGTGAAAATTACCTGAATGTCCGCAATGACCCCCATATTAAATTCAAGATGGCGGTTATAAATGAAAACCGGTGTTTATAACTCATCGGTCACTTAGATGTAGAATCAGAATGTTCGAAAAATACTAGTATCTATTTTTCGATTTTGTCTTCGTCAGTCAGTTTTAGCTTTGACTTGACAAATTCTTATCCCAGTAACTACTGGTACATACAGTATATGAAATACCTCCTGCAAAGATTTATGCTTTAGTACAAAATTCTAATAGTCGTGATGTTAACTTCTGTATTTTCTTTATTTATATTTAAACAGTTTTACTTTTTGTGTGTATATATTTGATGTAAGGAATTATATGAATGTAATACATATTACAAACATGTAATCACAAGAACAATCTCACAAATCTACTCCAGACTTTCGTAGGTTATCATTGATACATCCCATCGAATAAATCATAAAAAGAATTAGGTGTCCCTGCTACTTGAGATGCCCCTTTTAAAAGATGTATTGTCACTCGACAATGACCAAAAAGTCATTACCATTAATTTTGAAATCAACTTGCTCATATTAATGACCTGAAAGTAAAAATTAGTGTATATTTAAGTTGTTGAATAAGATTTTTTTTAAATGATCATAATGATCAAATAATCAAAATTATAGACGCTTCCAGCCTTTTAATGGATTGCCCCCTTTTAGCATTATAACGTTGCAAAAATATATTTCTTAAAATTAACTAGGTTATTTCTAATATCATTTTTTTGGTCATTTTCAGGTGACAATAGATCTTTGAATGCATTGCTTGTTGTTAACAGTTACTTCAGTAACATTAGTGATATCACTTCAGTTGAAACCATTTATGAAAATGTAAAACTAATTTCAATTTTAATTTTAAATGTATTTATTATTTGTATAGAAGAGCAACAACCGTGTCCTCCCGGAACTGGGAAAGCCAACAATCCTCAGGCATCAACCAATACAGAGGGCTCATCAAGTACGTACAAAAGTGACGATGATGATGATGATGATGATGATGATGATAATGATGATAATGATGATGGTGGTGGTGATGATGATGATGATGATGATGACGATGATGATGATGATGATGATGATGATAATGATCATGATCATGATCATGATCATGATCATGATCATGATGGTGATGGTGATGATGATGATCATCATGATGATCATGATCATGATCATGATGATGGTGAGGATGATGACGATGACGACGACGATAATGATGATGACGATGATGATGATAATGATAACGATGATGATGATGATTATGATGATTTGGTAATGATGACGTCGACGATGACAACGATGATGATGATGATTATGACGCTGACGATGACAACGATGATGATGATGATGTTGATGATGATGATGATGATGATGATGACGTTTATGATGATCTGATGATAATAATGATGACCACGGTGATTAAGGTAATAGCGACAGTGATGCCGTTGGCAACGATGATAAGATAAAAACTACGAAACTACTACGGCCAAGACGACGGGGATGACGGGAACTAAGGTTGAGATGATAGCAAAAAGACAAAGACGATGGTCATGTTAACATTTATTTTGCCAAACACTGCAGTGACGGTAATCGTGATCAACGGGATGGTAATGAATAATTTTGTCTGAATTATTCTTGTTTCTTTTAGATACGTACACAATCGTGGGAGTTGTATGTGGTCTTTGTTTGTTAATTATAATCATCGTAATTATCGTGGCTGTAAAAGTAGTCAAGAAAAAACTTTCCAGGTAAATGAAAATATATTTTATTAAGATTTGTCGAAATATAACGGTTAAGTAACGAGATGTGTTTGATTCAATATTTCGGCATTGGTAATGTCATCATCTGGCATTATGAACTGTACATGAATCTTGATTATATCATTTGATAAACTCTCTATTTATTTTACCACTAACTTTAAGTTATTCGACAAAGCCACATCTTTGTAACAACTTGCTATAATGATGAAATCTCACCAATAATAAGTTTTTTATAGTCATATCTACAGTAATTTGTAACTTGGTATAAAACAATGGAGTTACCGTACCAAGATATTATATTCAGTCCAATTACAGAGTAGTTTTACAAAAAGTCATCGTTTTAACCTTTGAATGAATTCTAGCCAATTGATAGTTTCTGCAAACTAACTGAATCAATCTTGCTCCTAAAATACTATATGTATAATATTTCAATGGACAATATTCACTAACGCTTGTTTTGAAATTTGAGTTGTCACTTTTGTATAATGTACATATCAGTAATCGAATAAAATATGAAATATTAAAATGCATTTGAATGTCTAATATAGTATAATTTTGATACATGAGATTGTAATTTCTCATTTCATCTTCCTAGTATCAATTTATTCGTTAAATTAAGTGGGCAAATAAATGAATCTTCAGTCGATCTTTGAAAATGTTGGTATATAAAGACGTACGAATTATCTAGGGCAATGCATTCCACAACTTAAACATTAGTTGCAGCAACCAAATAATCAGGGACGGATCCAGGATCCACTGAAAGGGAGGGGGGGAGGGCACTTCCAGACCCGGGTGGGCGTGGTTGCCCGTTTTGTTCAAAATTGTGCAAAAAAAAAATTGTTGGTTCCAAAAGCGGGGGGGGGGGGGAGGAAGGGGCACGTGTCCGTTGGGCCCCCTTGGATCCGCGCCTGATAATCGCTCCCATAAGATTATAGACGCCGAGATAGATAGCAAAGAGGGTGTGACCTAATAGGTGTACCTTAACGAACGTTTGCATGGATGTTTTAATAAATTGACTTAAAAACAAACAAAACGTTACAAAAACTAGTAAAGGCATTTTAAAGTATTTTAATATTTTATTTCTTTATTACTAGTGATTACTGAGGTGTAATTATGCACGAATGACAAGCCAAATAAGGTAAAAATAGACATTCTTGAGCTTTTTTTGTGGATATTGTTCATTTGAGAAAGTAAGAAATTTCAGAGCATTTTTTTTGCGTATTGTTAGTGGTTACAATGGCATGCGTTCGGCCAGAATTAATTACTGGTAAAAAATATTGATTTTAGGTAAAACATTTTCGTTAGATTTGTAAAATAATGATCCATTAAAAAATAACCTTATTTCAATTACTTTTTCACGTTTATAATATTTACTGTTAAATGCTTTTTTTATAATAGTTATAATCCAGCAACCGTTGTCATGGCTACGGGAAACCTCTATAATGAAACCAGTATCGAGCCAGTTTCCAGTACGATGGCTTTCGACTCGATGCGACCTGATCAACAAATGAACAACCACGACGTGGAGGAAGCTTTACCAACCGAACCGGATAAACCACCTAGCACTTTCAGTTCCTAACTTAATAATAAATAGGATTTAATATATACATACCTGCCAACATCTGTAATATCAAAAGCGGTAGGCTGACATGCCGGATCCTGGCCGTTGAAGGGAATGAGCACCGCGCAATCAGCTTCCTCATCGTCTCGATTTTTAAGTTGACAAGTTAAACAAGTGTGGTGGTGGGGACGGGATTCGCCTTATTGGCGTCGCTGAAGGGTCTTTGAACTCAAATTTTTAAATTATACTACCAAAGTTAGTATTTATTTTGAGGATTTGTTGTACATTTTAATGTAGAATCTAATGAATATTTTGGTACAATAAAAACAAAACCGTAAGAATAGCATAAAAAAGTGGTAGCCGGTAGGAAGGTTGAAAATTAAGCGGCAACCTACTGCCTAAATCCAGGGGCGTATCCAGCAGAGCTAGCTGAATAGAGGGGCCCGATGACGGAGACGGATAGAGGGGCCAGGTGCCAAACTTCGTATTGTTTTAGGGGTCTAGGGTCTTCCC
>JAOTQE010112733.1:0-13108 GCA_025631205.1 Nesometra sesokonis
TGTTTTATATTCTACATCAAACAAGACAAAGGGCTTAGGCTAGGCCTACCTTTAGGTCTAGGCCTAGGTATGCCTACGTTTCACACGGCTCTGGTGGGTGTGAGATGCGATCGAGCCTGAGACCTACTACTACTAGGCCTAGGCCCGGGTCCTTCATACATCCTCAAACTTCACTCAACAATCTCTACAAAATTCTCGGAAAACGGACATATTATGTTTTATTGTGTTTGGGTTTCCACTGTCTACAGCGGATAAATTTGTCTAGGCCCTAGGCCTAGGCCCTATATCGTCGTCAGTTCTGATCGGAGTGCCTAGGCTAGGGGGCCTAGCCTTGGCTCGCTTGTTACTGTGTTACATCAAAATTGTGACGTTTACACAGTAAACATCACAATTGTGACGTCGACTTTGCTAAATAGTATTTTACTATATGGCAAAGTGACGTCATAAAAGTGACGTCACTTGATAAATAGTAACATATTTCGTAAAGTGACGTCAGGAAGCTGGAATAGTAGGAATATTTTTAATCACGTGGCGCTCTTTCAACCAATCAGCGCAGTTTAAATGTTTGATGTAGAATATAATACCCACTATGCTTCAATACTATTAAGGATTACAACAGCTTTTTTAAAACTTTTTCTAGACTCATAAAAATATTGAATGTCCATTGCCTTCATATTGTAAATTACATTGGTACACGTTTTAAAAATCTTTACAGACACGCATGACTCTTTTAAATAGAAGATAAAAGGTTTACTTTATCTTACTTATTTTTTAGGCAGTGGATCTTTAAGATCTGATTAGTGCAGAACATTTCTAAGAATGTGTTATTTTCTATTGTAGATATGTCTTCCAGTCAGATAGCTGTGACGGTAAGCGTTGTATTCATCGTATTGATCTTGATCGCGATATCGCTAGCCGCTTACCGATGGCGAAGTAAATTTCCGTCATTCCATCTCAACGTTCAACACAAGACTCTATCTGAGGATGTCTCCATCGGAAACGTCCATCACGATAAATCGCCGATTGTTGACGCGTGATAAAACTATTGAAGATCCTGCTCGTGGGGTAAAAGTTCGGATTCATTTTGTCGAAGTGTTAGGCCTACCAATTGTTTAACTCTATTTAGTGTAGCATCAATTGTGTAACCAACTCTTATCAACTGGCTTCAGCTAAGTACTGAGTGGATTTAGTTTTTGGTTGAGTCGTCTGATTGTTTGATTTATGCCTTTGGAAAATGCCTTCCTTCATTATCTTATTGTCCAATGTTATGAAATTATGTCAATTAGGTCATAATTAATTGTTCTGTAGGTGTATCTATAGAAATTTTAATTCCGCAGCTCCCCTTTCAGATTTAAAGTGCGACAGGTCTTTTGGCCCAGATGGACGCCTCTTCAGGCGCGAATCCAAGTGGGGCCCACCGACCCCTACTTTTGGCTTGGGAGAATATTACTTGAACCTAAAAACTCATTGTTTGGGAACGAATCTACTTTAAAAAACTGTTCTGTGGAGAACACCAGATAATGTAGACACAAAGTAACATTAAACCAGCATGTGGCTTGGTGCCGGGCCCCCTCTTTTCAGCACTGCTGGATCCACCCCTGATCTTTTTCATCGATAGTAATAGTTTCATATAGCAAACCTAGAGTGAGAACTCCCTTTTAATATATTTCTTAATATGAGCGCTCTTAAGCTCTTAACATTAGGTGTGCATCCCCATTAAAAAGTTTTACAGGACGGTGAAGCGATTGGTCAATGGAGCGTGAAAACATAAACAGACTTGCGTCGCGGAGGACTATTCCTACATCTTACTCTCGATTAAAACACATTATTTTACTTTTAAAAAGTTTATAAAATGTTTAAATGATGTGTATTTTTTGAAAATTCCAATTTTTCAACTAACAACTTTAAGGGGTAACTTAAGGATAATACTAATTTTGTTGACGGTTGAGCCTACAGCAGACTTTGCCGTTGTTAAACATAACGGAAGGACGAGGTGCACGGTATGAAAAAGGGCGGGCTTAAGATAAACTCCGTTGACCACGACGCTGCCGTCCTCGTGCGTAAACTCCGTACTGACCGATTCAGGATGACGTCGCTATGGCTAATAATTGTGTGATGATCTGACATTGTTTTATAAATGAACATCGCGAGTTTAAGAGAAACGGATTTAAAATAAAATAGCCCTTGTAAATAATTACAAAATCAAGGTACCAATGGAATAGGCTGGGTTGATTAGATTCTGAAGTGCAGAGATGGAATTTCACCGGGTACGTAGGAAACTACTGCACCGCAGTTACGTAATTTACCTCTTTGAGGGCGTCCACGAATTCACGGCATTGTCCTTTCCGCTTACTAGACTAGCTCCGCTAACTCTGTGGATAATATATGACGGCTAATGCCATAACTTCCATACATTCCAACATGTTCCAGTTGCTGAAGTGAGGTTTTCTGAATTGCTGTTGTAAATTCAGCCAGTTAGTTAAGTCATTGTAAAAAGTTTAGGTGCATGGTTACACCCGTAGCCCACCAAACAACAAAAAGACGAGTTTTGAAATGAAAAAGTTAAAATAATACAATACTGCCATCTAGTAAACTAGCTAGCAAGATATAAATATATTTATAAAGTAATCTATGATTAATCTGTTCTCTCTTGTTGATACTAAAATAATGAAGAAGTAAAAGGTACTTATCTACGTTTCCCAAACGTCGAGGTTACTTCTAAAGTAGACTGGTGTGGTTATTCCCAGTCTTTTCTTGTGATCGTTGTACACTGCGTCGTAGACGATGACACCGGGTCACTTCTGTTGACATTATGTTATTTTACTATCTATGAATTTAATAGACATGCAGATGTATTAGTAATAATATTATGTATTATATGACACCTAGATAGATTCCTGCAATCTGATTGGTCAATCGTTATCGATCATTTGGCCCATTTCATGGTGACGTCATGAATCGTGCAATTTTGGATCCATACGTTTTGCTCCACTACACGCTCGCCGAGACGTGAAAACGCTCACATATTGTAACGTGCATGATATGCGATAATGACCGCGTCGCGCTCATTTGTACTGTATTAATTTTGTACTGCGCTAGATCACGTCCTTTCTGTTGTTTCTAAATTCATAAAATGTCAAATGACAAGGATTTATTTACATGTAGGAGGTGTCATATAAAACAAATAATGAATGTTTTTTCATTCGTGCAATGGACAGAATATTTCATTCGTTGAAAGATGAAATGATCCATTCAACTCGGCTACGCCTTGTTGAATGGATCATTTTATTTTTCACCTCATGAAATATTCTGTCCATCGCACTCATAAACATTCATTATTTGTATAGAGTATTAAATGATTCCTTGTACTATATTATTGAACTCCAAACGCCTATGATAATTTGAATCGATATTATTGTAAATATTAAAAACAATAGTGAGGTTTTGCAACTTCACGAAATACGAAAACAAAAACGGATACGTCATAATTTCTTCTAACATTTGAATTGAACACCTTGAATATCAATCACTGTTGGTCAATAATTTAAAACGGTCATCAACAATTCGTAGGTAAAAATTTGTACGCATTTAGCAACTTTAAAAAATGGCAGTAAGACGTATCCGTTTTCATTATGGTATTTTGTAAATTTTCGAAACCTCACTTATGTATTCAGATATTAAAAGAAAATACTGTAGCTTCCCTTTATTATATATCTAATATTAACATTTCTGTTTAAGTGTTGATTTAAATAAATGGTACGAAACCTTATAGGTTTTTAGATTCGTAACCAATTTGTCATATATTTCTGTGATTCCATAGGGCTCTGCTTTTATGCTTACTTCTAACCAATAGGCTTAGAAAATTGTTAAGATCCCAAATACACTTGCTTTGGAATTTCAAAAAAATGTTTTTTATAGGCTTGATGTTTCTGTACTTACTCCTTTTTATATCCCTATGGTTTAAATTCGGGTAAATTTTATATATTTCTTACAATTATCAAGACCCTGTATTTTCATTTTTGGTTGGGGGGGGGGGGTGCTTTTTATTTTTTATGTTTTATATATTTGAGAGCGAACAACTATAACCAATCTTGTTTTTTTTAAAGCATTTTGTGGCAGAGCCAAACCAAATTAGACATGGGTCGGAAATACTAGTTTACCACAACAGGCAGAAATTTAAAAATGGTCATTTTTTTCAAATTTTATTTTATTTAAAAAATACACAGTTTAGGCTATACATTCATCTTTCATACTACCTTAACAATAATAGATATGATAAAAAATGTTCAAAATGCAATTTAAAATGACCTTGCTTAGTCAATGTGTACTGATAAACAATTTTCAAATGCATTTTCTCAAAACTTACATTTTAAATATGCGAACTTCGATTGTTCATAACTTTGCAAAGAAACATCGTATGAAACTGATTTTTTTTTGCATGTTAAAGATAATAATATGTAGTTTTATAGTCTAAAAAAACTCAATTTTCCGACTTATGCCTCATTTGGTTTGGCTTTGCCACATTTCTTTTGTGAATGTAGGCTATTATTTTCTTCCAATGTGGGGTACCAAAGTGAATAAAAAACACTATATAAAATTTTCTATTATATGATAATGATTGTCTAAAGACAGTTGCGATGTTATAGCATATATGTACATTTTGAAAATTATCATAAAATAGTTTCGAATATCCATTTAAAACAATAAATTTATATTGAAGTGTATCATTAGTGTTTTTGTGGATGATTAAAGAGGTGTATCATTCTAACCATTTAATTCAGACGTGTAAATTTTGTATGTTTCAAGTAATTATTTTTAATATGCATTATATAAACATTCCTGCTATCAAATATTATATAAATAACTGTAGAATATTAAATTTTAAATAAAATACGAAAAAACTCTCTTTTGATTTCTATAAAAATCTATAGAGTTTAAAAATCAAATGGAATTTAAACATAGGAAATGTAAGAAATTCATTTATTGATTTTTTCCGATATGGGACATCTCACGCAAAAAGACACCAAGTTGTAGAAAAGTTGGAATTAAGTTATTGTTAAGCCATATTACACTTTTTGCAAGGTTAAAAACGAGAGGTAAATTATCAAAATAGGACATTTATAACCAAAGCTACTGGACATAACATACAAATTATTTATATATAATTTGGTATTTAATTTTATTTCCTGTTGTTTAGTTGCTTATTTTTCTCAATAACTTCTTGTGCGACAACTTGGTGGTTTTTCTATGTCTAGCCTTGTATCTTAACATGAATGGTCACATTGTCCAGAAACATCACGCACTGTGTTTTAGTTGTTATGACTCGAGCAACGCTTTATTGCACCACTCTATGCCCAAGTATAATACAGATTTAAGTTTTAACGGCAGCAGAACATTTCGAACGAAAGATCAACATTAAGTGTGCCATTCAATAAGGTGAATAACTCAATATAAACCATTTCACATGCTTTACACCTAGGCGAGGAACGGTGTCTATGGACTAAATTCGAGCGGTTACGCTAGCGATTTCCAACATTTTTACACCAAATTTATGATTTATGTAAAAGGACATCACAAATGGCACCACAATATAGACCTATGTAATGTAAATGTTGGGCGTTGTTTTGGCCGCCTAAATCCATCTTTATACCACGTTGATCAGTGTTCTCAAAAAATGATCACAACTGCCAATTATGGCATTTTGGCCGTTGACCTTGCAGTATAATATCGCCGTAGCTCATATCATCATTCAGAAAATGTAATAAAAAAATAATATGTACTTCAAGTCAAGGCTCACCTGAAATATCAAGTTTACCACTGAACTGCAGTCGTGGATACGAAACATTATGATTTTTTTAAAGTTACGATGAGGACATCTAGAAAGATAAGTAATTCATCTTTATTTCACGGGTCACCAGATTTGAAAAATCCAAATTAAGGGAGCTCATTGTCGGAGTTTCCAAGCTTACGATAACATGTTTTGTTGCAAACGTTGATGTGCACGCTGAAATATATCTTACTTGGTGTAACCCCTATTAGATAAAATACATTGCTGATGAATTACCATGATGCAGTCTCAAACAGCTTGGTGACAAAGGATTCAGTATGCACATAAGAACGCTGAATGCTTTATAATTCGAAGTTTTTGTAACGACACTGTATTGCGACGGATTTAATATTATAATATATACACATCGTTATAACATAACGTAGCCTAGAAAGGAAGCTAGACAATAAATCGGTTACCGCAAATTTATGATATCTGGCAATAAGTTATTTCACGGTTTCAACTGCGCATGTGCAGATTAAGGTCAATTCATAAAACGACCCTCGGCAATTATTTTCCTTTCAATAAGAGCAGCGGGCCGTTTTATACGCAGTTGAAACCGTAACATGGCTTATTTACCAGGTAGCCTGATTAAACTGCTATAGGTCAATGTTATATAACAACAGAGGTATTATAATAATGCCTCCATGATTTAACCGATTCACATTAATAACTAGAGGGCACTTCGAGAGTACATACCTCCGCCAACGACCTTGACCATTGACCTTCCCTACCAACTATGGTCACATATGGTGTGGAATTTCATACACTTAATAATGATCCAAGTTCGAAATCTGTGTGACAACTATGTCATAACTTGATGTTGACTACATTAATTTGACCTTTTGCTCGAACCCGATCATGAACTTTGCCCTTACCCCTTAAATATGGCGTAGACTTTCATACACTTCAATAATATATGCGAGCATTGCTGATTACGTGAACTTTTTCTCGACCTTGACCTTGACACCAATGAACAGACACACAAACAGGGGCGAAAACAACCTCCTCCGATTTCGTTGTCGGAGGTAATAATCGACAACCTTTCTAAAAGAGATTTACAATAGTACTATTTGACAACTTTGGAAAAGAATATGTTCTTACAATCAACTTGTTTTTTAAAAAGATGATTAAACTAAACTAGTTCATTTAGCACATCTACATCACTGTAGTACTAAGCTACAACATACGTAGTCTGGAATTCCAATTAATTAAAATGAAATATAGTTAATTTGGCCCAACACAAACGTCATTCAGTGCAGTTTGCATGTGGCATGGTACAATAGGCCTAATGAGAGTAATTATTATTATGGGACAGTAAAGCATTGTCATCGAATTTACCCAGTTAATAAAATTATAATGAAACGCTAAAAGCTAACTACGCTAAATATCCTACAATCGACTGTGAACAACCCATGAGATTGCTTTAAAAATAACGTTATAATCACTCCTACATTTATAAAACATTCTTAATGTAACATTTCAAAGCTATAACTGTAAACATTAAATGTCACTTTTGTATTTATCGAAAACAAGCCTAATACCATAATGGATAACAGTATCAACTGGAGACAACGAGCTGGTAAAATGACGTCACTCAAGCGCAACGTCACGGCTGAATTTGTTCATATGGTTCCAAATATTCGATAAGTCGATACTCTTGCTGATGGGAAAATAACCAATTTTTAATATTCAGGTATGTCATTTTAACATAATTTGCATTGAATAATTAGCTAGCATTTGAGATAATCATCGGGTTCGAGCGACGATTGTGTATGCCGCTTATCTTTAGCTGTGAACAAGTATAACGTGTTAGTGGCGATGACACAAAACCTAGTACGGTACTATATAATGCAAGTGATACAACGGAAAGCCAGAAACTTTTACTCGCGCGTACTGAAATGCGCATAGAGCCGCAAAACGCGCGCGTGCTATGATTAACAATGAGCGTACACTGTTACTTGTGCCTATACGCGCACTTTAGTGTACGCGCTTGTAACAGATTGTGTTTATTCCTAATATCACTGACGATAAGCTGTAAATATCGAGCCATGTTACGGACGGGGTCTGGGTACGGTAAGCAGTCCATCCGAAATTAGCAAAATGGCGTTTAAACAATTTGACAATTAGTGTTTTGTATGCACCCACAAAGTAATACTATATCAAAATTGATATAAAACATCCTCTCTTTACTGAGTATTGCATCCGCGCAGTGAGCCACCAATAGACATGTTGGCGATGCAATAGGCCTATCCGGCATTTGTATTACGACCTGTATCGAGAATATCTGGAATGAATACCTCTTTAGCAAAGGGGTGTCAGTAGTTCTAGAAAACAGTTACTAGCGCATAATCTGGAGTCGAGTTTTAGCGTAGCGTTTAGCTTCAGTTTTTTTTTATTGAGTACCGTATGTGAATTGGAATTAAATTCTAGTTTTTCTACCGCAACAGTCAGATGGTACCCGTTTAACACATCTAGATGGGTAGCACAGACGTATAGACAAGGATCAATGAAAGTTTCCAACTCTATCGTAATGCAAAGTTCAATCTAAGGAGGTTCCGCAATTTTACAAAATATTAATAGTGAGGTTTTGCAAACTTACGAAATACGAAAACAAAAACGGATACGTCACACTTTCATTATTGAAATGTGATAAACTTATTAAAAAATAGGCCTATATTTAATTTTCCACCTACGTACGAATCGTTGATGACCGTCCTAAAATATTCAACAGCTGTGACAGCTATTCAAGGTGTTCTGGTCAAACGTTACAGAAATTTATGACGTATTCGTTTACGTATTTCGTAAGTTTGCGAAACCCCACTATTAATGTATTAGAAGGTATCCAATGGTCTACATACAAATATTTGATGATAGTCGTAGAGTACTGATCAACTGTATCAGATGTTTAAAGGTGTTAGACTTAAATTTTACAATAATGTATGACTTATTCCTATCAGTTTTTGTTATTGTATTTTGTACTTACGAAAACTCACTATTATACCCACTGTGCAGGGGCGGATCCAGGATCCACCGAAAGGGGGCGTGGTTGCCCGTTTTATTCAAAATTTTGCAAAACGGGGGAGAGGGCGGGTCCGTTTTCCCCTCCCCTCCCTTTGGATCCGCGCCTGTGCGCGATAATTTTTTTTTTCCAAATTATTTTAATCACGTTCACCCACTCCAGAAAAAGTTAAACATTGGCGATCATAGAAAAAAAGAAACCGAATAAACTGTGCAAACAATAAACCTATCCCATAATGGAACAATATTAAATGCTGACTTCCTTAAACGACGCAAACACATTTTATTCCTCGTTTAAATTTAACGTAGCCTACTCTATATCTTGAATATATTTTGCTCTCTATCTACAATTATGTAAACACGAAATTTGTGAAAACAAAACAAAGCAGTATAAACGTAAATCGACCAATAAACGCAACCATCCAGTCTGGCAATCAATCAATCAATCAATCAATCAATCAATCAATCAATCAATCCATCGATCGATCGATCGATCGATCGATCAATCAACCAATCAACAAATAAAAAAACAACCAACCAATCTAACAACCAACCAAGTAACCAACCAACCAACCAACCAATCCACCAACCCACAAACCAACCAACTAACCAAGCCAACCAGTCCAATCAATTAAGCCAACAAACCAACCAATAAAATACCAACCAACAAAAGAAACAAACAAAAAGACCAACTAGATAACTGTCAGATATTTCCGAGTCTGTTATTTTAATTCATTGAGTTGAAATCAAATGGATTGACAGAAATTAGGACAATAACAAGTTAAAGCCAATAAGGAATCGACCACCAAAACGACTTACAGTCCGACCAACCAACAGACAGGATATTGGATAAAGCTTCTTCATTTAGTATATTTATACAATATAGTAATTAAACAGTATTTATTATTATTATACACTATCAAGGTTAGATTGTACATTGTTATAACGCCAAGTATTTCCTTTTCCCATGGCAGTGAGGTTAAAGGTCAGCGGTTGCGTTCATTGATGAACTTATCAACCAATGCAACAGTTCGAAAGACAATAGCCTTGAAGAGGTCAGACGAGATACCGTTTACAGAAGTTCTTTTTAACTTTAGGAAGTACGCGGTACTTCACTTTTAAAAGCTGGAGACGGCAAAAGATATACCAACATGGAGTTAACTATTATCAAGTGTAGCTTTTTACTTCTGATGATCTCTAAAAGTTACTCGTTGTTCTGTAATTTTGAAACTGATTTTTGCAATTTTGAAGTAGACAAAGATGATGAAAAAGCAAAATACATACGTTGGTCTAAAAGTACCGGGAGATTTGTGTCATACATTCCATTAACAGATCATACTTACGGAAATAGTACAGGTAAGGAACATTTTCACTTTTTAATTATGCATTGAAAGATTGGTAACGACCCTACTATTAGAAGACGTCATGCATTGTTAGCGTCTATGCATGGAATAGCGTACTTGGTTGAACCATGGGATTAAGAATTGATTTTAAAATGCAAACTGTAGTATCTAAGCATGGAAGATCAAGATGATTAGCACAAGATTCAAACTTCCGAAGACAACATTCCATCATTCTAAGTAAAATGCTAACATTTCATAATCTACATATATTTTTTTTTTATTTTGGAGTCATTTTAATGTTTTGTATCCTTATATTCTGAAGTTGTCTTCTAATTACTAGGAAAATTTATGCATTGGAAGAATCAAAGCCAGTTGAAACAGTTTATACTATAATTCAAAAATATTTCTTTCCATATCTTACAAATCCGGTATTGATAATTCAGAAGAGAAATAGGGCGTTTCGTATTACAGATAGGCACTAGTATATTGTTGTTGTTGTTCTGATGCATTTTATTCACTTTCTGAATGAGTCGGCTCGTGAGCCAGAGATAAAAATTTACAGTGAAAGTAAAATTACAATGCGGATGAATTATAAATTAAGAAATTTACCAGTCAACATCCCAGTTTTTGACATTTAATTGCATACAACAATTTTTCAACCCCGAAGATGTTGGAGCCGACACTCATGTCACCGTGATCCATGGGCAAACAAGGAGGTGTTGTCTTGTGAGGCCTGATGACCAGCCACATAGTTTACGGCAACATGAGTGTGTCAGACGGTGATAACTTAAGTTGCTGCACCACAGATTAAGAAAGGCCGTGCCAAACCACCTGCCCATTGCTTTTCTGGCAGGGCCATGGAGCAAGGTGACATTGGGACAAGAGTCCAAGTTTTTTCTTAAAGATGGTTAACGATTTGAATGGACAAATAGTCTCCAGTTAAATGCTATTCTGACGATTAGGTGAAAAATAATGAACATTTAATTGGGTGTCAAAGATCAGACTAATCCTTAACAGGAATGGCTATGTTTGGCTAAACCATGGCATGGATAACAAACATCTATTTCTTAAATTGTTTGAACAAGGATATAAGAATGTTTATTCACTAGATTTTTGAACAAAAATATACTCACGTAGACGTGAGTTCTATTTAAATATCAAATATTGTTTTATGGTTGAAAAGTACATAGCCTAGACCTGGTAACCAGATTCGGATATAGAAAGTGTACTTCGGTGATAAGAACTTCATTGCATATGAACAATGAGTCACTGATAAAACATGTCAATTTCCAAATAGGAGACGAGAATCATGTTACATTTAGTACTTTATTAAGGGATAATTAGGCCTACATTTATTTATGTATTCAAACTTATTAAACTAAATGAAGATGTTACTTGCTCATAAAAATGTACTTCAGCAAGTAGAATTGCATGGCCGACTACCTCGAATTATAATAATCCTAACGTAATCATAGGCAGCTAATTGGGATGATAATGACCGACACATATGTTGGGTGAATTTAATATAAATGGCAAGCTCGACGTTTCACGTCATTACACCCGTAATCGGTAGGATATTCAAAACATCACATTTCCAGGGTATGTTTATAATAATATACTTTGCACTAAAAAGAGTAGCCTACAGATATAGTATTTATAAAATATTAAACTATTTGCAGCCCATGAAAATGCCTCTCTTTCAAGACAACAATATACCAAAACAGCAGTTTGTGACCATTATACTATTGAGAATTGTTTACTATAAGGCCTGTATTATGTATCTGATGATTATTCAATAACTAAACGTTTTTTACATATTCTATATTCGATTGATTTGGAAGCATTGGCACAGAGAACATTTACCATTTATAAAGCAAATAAAGCTTTAATAACTCAGTTCAATTCTTTAACATCTGCCTTTTAATCAATATTACAACTTTTTAATATGACTGTTACAAAATGTACAAGACTTTATAATTTTGAATTTGTGTCGGTTGGTCGATAATATTTTTTTTTAAGTAGGCTTATTACTGTATTTTATGAAATTTGTTTTTTTTTAAAATCCTTATCTATGGGATTAATTTATTAAATTCAGACAATTTATGTATTTCTTACAATTTTCTAGACGCATGGTTTATTTAGAACAAAACACAATCAGGAGATTGGAAAGTTTAAAGAAACGCCAACCCTGATTTTATTTAAAAAAATGAGTTTCACTTCTAGTTTTAGAAATGCATGCAAGTCATTTTGGAAGCTGCTATGATGAGTATGATTATTCGTAAATCTGGATGACGAATTTGATAAATCGTTCTTTACAAAAACCTTATGTTCAATTTTAGGAAAATATGAACCATTATTATGATTATTTTAGTTGTTTTATAGTTTGGTGCTTAACATGCTTGGCTTCCAATCCCGTCCAAATCGGGGCGGCACACTAGGTTCTTTCTCACCATCAAACAGCGCCACCAAGCCTCATAATAATACATGGTTTAGAAAGCGTGATGTAATTCTCATCCTGTAAGTGGCGAGAAAGCATGCTGTTGCATGTGACACACACAAACAAAAATTATGTTTTATTTTTAAAATTGCAGTCACCTTAGCTAAATAAGGTTTGTACAAAGTCAGTCACTAAAGGCATTATGCCTGTATTTTTTCTGGTGGATAGCATTGTTTCCGGCAGCGATACCAAACCGGAAGGTTTAGTGTCCTCGTAGAGCAACTTCACCTCAATAGTATCCTGTAGTGTTTGGGCGTTAAATCTTATCACACTTCCTCAAGAAATGTAACGAGGAATAGCCTGCTTTACGTCCACTCTATGTTCGAGCGGGAAACTACTACAGTTTAAAATCCGAAAGGTCCACTAATCAACTTCAAGTAAGAAAGTATAATGCATACTCCAAGCAATGAGATACACGCC
>JAOTQE010112755.1:0-11170 GCA_025631205.1 Nesometra sesokonis
CACCAAAAAATCACCGGAAGTTAGTGGACTCATAATGCATTATGGTCTACACCGAGTTTGCGCAGTTGTATTTTTTTGTTTTGATTGGATGATATTTTATCGGATAATCCGAAATTCCTGCGGAAACACGGCCATAGTGTAACTATTTGAAACAGCTGATTCTTCCACATTCACATCTATTTAAGTCTAAAACTCCCATGTGTAGTGGATATCGTCCACATCTATTAAGGTCTAAAACTCCTGTGTGTAGTGGACATCTTTTGCGTTCACTCAAATCTAAAACTCCTGTGTTTAGTGGATATCGGCCACATTCACTCAAATCTAAAACTCCTGTGTGTAGTGGATATCGTCCACGTCCACTCAAATCTAAAACTGGTGTCTTGCTCGAGGTAAGAAATCTAGTTTTTCACACCCAGTACCTTTTGAATTTTACAGCCAATTGAGAAGTGAACAAAAAAATAAAAACTCAACAACACACCATTGTTATTTTCAATTTATTTGTTCCATTTTTATGCATATTACAGCGTTTGATGTTGATCTAAATGCCCATGATTCCCTTATTCTACTTATCTAATTCCATATTGTCTACAGTTTAGTTGGTTTTACTACATCTGTATATGGTTAATGAGCTATAATACATGATAACAATGTATCCCCATATTGAGTACAAAAACCCCAACAACATTGGGCAATAATGTAATAATGAATAATATGCAATAATGCAGACATGCATTTCAAACACCATTTTTGTGGTTATTTCTTCACCATAACGTGCAAAGTAACATTCATTTTGGCTCAAATTCTTTACTGAAATATTAAATCTTTCTGTGTGACAAAGTCTTGTTAATAAATTTGTATTGGAAGAAAACATTAAATTTAACAATCATGAAACAATTCAATCCAAATATATTATGTAACCTAGAATTGATTAGTTACCTAATATTTGACATTAACTTTGGCTTATCTAAAACAAATACAGTACCAATAATATTGTTATTATGACATTAAATGGTTAATAAATTAAAACTTTGGTAACATTAATTCCATTAATATTCAATAATTTTACTTAAAATGCGTTTTTTAATTACAAAATTTCTACTTCCCCACAAAATGTTTTTCTCGCATTTCTTAAAACATTTTAAAATCAATTTATTAAATACAATTTAATTAATTAATTACTGTTATTTTGTTAATGAGATTGCTTGATAAAAATAGATAATTACATAATATTGTACTACTGTTATTAAAATATCTAGTAACTTAGGCAAGAGCATCACAATTAGAACTGCCTTATATTAATGGGGGCACGTCATGGCAAAACCACCAAGTTGTCGTAAAATTAAAAAAAACGTAGTTAATAGCAAAATCATATTACACTTTACACTTGTTTATATTTTCTGGTTTATTTGCTATTTCTCAATAACTTCCTTTGCGACAACTTGGTGGTTTTGACATGCCTTGTACCAAATGCTATTCTGTTTAAAAAAAAACCTCCCCAAAACTGGAGCATTCAAGTTGTTTGGTTTAGCAGACTTGTTAATAGCTCATCTTTTTGATGAGCCATTAAACCATTGGTCTTGGTTGTAACATGCATCATGTGCACTGTAAAGAATTCGGTACGCTTTACTTCCCGCTGTACTGCGCAATAACCATCAGAAGGAATCCATTTGAAACAAGTCTTTAGACTTCATGGGTTACCCTATGCCTATCATAATGAAACCAAACCAATCAATGCTTCAATACATTAGCTTTATCATTTTAGGACTTTAAAAAATGTGTGGTTTACAATCAAGTCTGGTTTTGGGTAACTGTAATTAATAACTAGGATAACGATATAAAACTAATGACAGTTTAAAATACACTTAAAGTAATTTACACAATTATCTGCTTCCAGCATGAATTACAAATTATCCAGATATACTGTAGATCCAGAGATGTTCATGTTTTGACATTATAGTCTGCATTTCAACTTTACTGTATATGCTTTTTGAAATACATTCTTAAGCTCATTTTCCTGTCAACGGTATTCCAAAAATTGCCATTTTGAAATGTTTATCGTGAAAATAATTTGCCTCATATATACTCATATGGTCATGATGACATTACACCATGACCATACATAGACATTTTCAAATATGGTTATATCAAAGTTGTCAATGAAGAGTCTGGATTGAGCAAAATCACCAATATTTTTATGCCTAATTATAGCAGTAACGTTTAATGAGAAGTAATATAAACAAATATATAATTATTAAATAATTTTATCTAAATACAATAGTAAGTAGAGTCTTGTAAAGGGCAGATACACAAAGCTTTCAGCATATGTAGACAGCAATAAAATGAATAGAGAAGGTGTGAACAATCTGTCTACAATCAACTCAAATATGCTGAAACTACTGGTTGTAGAAGGCAACAAAGATTAGCATTCGTCCCCTAATTTACCAGTCACTGTAGAGGGCAGCAGATGAGATTAACATTCATCCCCTAATTTACCAATCACTGTAGAGGGCAGCAGACAAGATTAGCATTCATCCCCTAATTTACCAGTCATTGAAGAAGTTTTGTTTTCAATGTTAAAAAAACATGTACATATATACTTTGGTTTAATTACAAGCATCTACTTACTAGAATATATACATATTATTCCACTATATCACAGGTAACCCAGTTAGCACTACTATCAAGTATTGAACTAAATAATTTATGAACTAAATCTAAGAGATCTAAGAAACTAATTAACGATTTTCTTTGGATGATATGGGTGACCCACTCAAAGCACCTTGTCCACTACTGTTAATTTTCAAATATTTTATTTTCATTGTGTAAATTTGGTTTATTAACATTCTAATTACATTATGTTTGAAGACAGGATTTAACAGTTAAATAGTTTAACCCTTGTTAAAAAAAAATAAAAGTTCATGTAAAATAATTTTATTTGATAATCCAGTTACATTTTACTAAAACTTAACAGTAAAATACACACGCAAGTGCCACTTCTTAAATGTTTAGAGGCCTCAATGTCACATATTTGATGACAATTCTTGGAAATTGACGTTGGATACATAGGTAGTAGTACATTAGACATACGTAATATTGCAAGTTTAAAAAACATGCTCAGTTGTTTTTTATTTTAACACGGTTTATTTTCTCTTCAAAACATTGTTTATCAGTGTTCATTACACACAGGTTATCCTTTGAGGTCCAAAGTGTACTGTCCCAGGTGGCCGGGCCCCTTGAGAGTGTGAGAGTAAAACTTTCATCTCTGCTGCCCTCATTGGCTATGCTAACTCAATGCGTCACTTCCTTTTCAACCCTATTACATGTCACTACCTCTACAGTTAAGTAGGGAATTCCCAAATTAATCACTAAATAAAGGGTTGCATTACTAAAACTAGAGGAAAGTCCAGCTCATACCGTATACGGGCCTGGCCACCTAGAACAGTAATTTAGCCCATATGCGATACAAACCTGGACCTGAAAGGGTTAATATGCCATATACGAGCCTGGCCACCTTGGACAGTAATTTAGCCCATATGCGATACAGGCCTGGACCTGAAAGGGTTAATATGGCATTTATTCATGAGCGGCTCTGAATAAAAAAATTCATGTTTGATGCGACGTTTAATTGACAATAGCATCCAGGAAATTACAGTGAAAAAATAATGTTAATGTTTTACTTATTTACATAGGAAGATCATCAATAGAATATTCTAATGACACAAATAATGCATGCATAATAAACCATTCAATAATAATTGATGTTTAAACCAGCCATGTCAGTTATACAGGATACCATAATGAAAATAATATAGTTGATATAAAAAATTATTATTTTTAGGAGAAAATTGGATAAATAAATGAAGCTAATATAATTACTGAAATGAGTTAAAATTTATATAGCATATGTTGATCATTTGGCTAGGTATTATCTGTTAATAATAATTTAAAATATAATAAAAATATTTAAAACATTTAAAATGAGTTGTGATAATTTGTTAGTAATATATATAATTAGTAACCAATATGACATGGGCTTTATAAATTATAACTCGGCCTGAATATTACAATATTACCCTTGAATGAACAAGTTACGCAGACATTTTATAAGCACAAATTCATCAATTTGTTTGTTCGCATAAAAAAATGAAATTTTTTTCCAGGGTTGCATAACATACAGATTTCATATAACAATAGCAGCATTCCATCAAATGAACAGCCTCCCCCTAAGCACCAATCAATTAAATAATTAAAATCCCCATTAAACCTAGCTAACTTACGAGTTGAACGACTTAGAAAATGCTACTAAACCCTGAAGTGAACAATATATTTACACAAAAATTCATTTAAAATTAAAACTTTTTAAAATGGTTTGTTCATTATTGATCAAACTGGAAAAAGGGGAAGGGTAAGTAAAAATATGGAGATATTAAAATATATATATATATAAAGAGGTTCTATATTCCTACAATTATTAACCTCTTAACCCAATGAACGTAAGTTCTACTACTATACATAAACATATACAAATATATATTTGTTTACAAATAAACCAAACACAAACATAATCTGTGTTTATGTATGTATACACAGTGGCAGAATTCTAGTTAGAAGTTTAAGAAGGATGCTCCCTTGTAAATCACCAACAACCATCAACACTCATTTTGAAATTAACTTTCTTCTATTAAAGAATTCGAGAATGTAAATTTAGAATATGCAAAAACAATTTGTTTTTTACACTGAAAAATTAGAAAGGCTTTCAATCGTTTCTCTTCGTAATGTTTAGTACTTATTAGTACAACATATTAATATTGGTTTAAATAATCTAAATTTATATTTCTACAAAATGAGTTATTTTCAAAATCAATTCTTCTTCATCTAACAATACTTCCACAATCACGATAAGTAGCTTTTAAAATCAAATTTGCTAGAACTGACCTCTTTCTTTTAACCGCCTCCCCACGCCCTTTCAAGAGTGCATTTTCTGCCAATGTGTATGCATCCAAATCTATGTGCAACTAAATATATAAATGTATGATGACATACACTGCTATGGAAGCACGGTTTAAGGAGTCTCAAATCTGGATGTCTACCGGAAAACCACCATGTGGAATTTATACAAAAATTCCGAAGACAGAATACGATTAATTACGTTTGAGGGCTTGGCATCGAACTACGAACACATTAGGTGCTGTCAGCGTAATTCAAATAATGCCACAAGTGCTAGGTAAACGCAGTGAAATTAGCTTTGTTCTAGCATGTTATGTATTAAATAATACAGAAATACGCTGGTATAAAACAGTCATTAAGACAGAGTAGGTTGTTGGAAGATTAATAAGTATTGTAAAACAAGTTTATCTGGATACAACATGGATTGTAAACCTACTTGTTTATCAGTTCATTTGTTACAAGATAATATTTTTTCATTCATCATTTATATGGATATCAAAGCCCCTAGCTTAAAAACCACTGTATCAACTAATATTACTCCTTCTCGGAACACAACTATCTATTTTCTAGTATAGCACATTTCATAATGATGTAGTCATTAGTTCCATCTGTTCCGGTGTCTTTCTTATGTGAATTTACCCATTGCATTCACAGTCTTTAACAGACACAACTTCACTCCATCCTTGACCCCATATATGGCACCCTTGACTCCATATATGGCACACTTGACTCCATATATGTCACCCTTGACTCCTTTATGGCACCATTTTTGGAGAGGGGTGATGTACACCTTGGTTTATCTACAAACATCTTATTCTTAAATCATCTAGCTGTTATTTGGCTTGCGGAAGTTTTGATCTCAGGAACGGTTGTACGTCGCACTCCTGCTAGGTTCAGGAGCAGATCTGCACCCTCTACTGCCGCTGAATCTGCGGTCTCCATGGAAATGGGAGAATCAGAAATGGATCTTTTCTTGATTGGCAGACGGACTTTTAATTCGCCACGGAAGCCACATCCATAACCGCTATCACCAAGTCCACATGATTCGTCTTCATCTTCCATCTCGGATTCTGTGCCAACACTTTCAAAGTCGCTGATGTCACTCTCGACTGGGTCATCATCAGATGCGGTGTAACCTTTCTCTGTCGGGAGCGCTGCTGCTGGGATTGTCCGGCGTACTGCAGAGCCGATACTATAGGTATGATCCTCTGCTGGTGCTGGAGAGGGGATACAATTATCCGGATGCCCATTTCTAGAATAAAAAAAAAAGTTTTAATGTATATATATTATTATATAAATTAAATGTGTTAAAATATAAAAAAGGATACCTTTCAAAACAATTTCTCTGCACTTCATTTTGTTTGTGGCCGAAACCTGAACACAAATGAAATCAAGTGCTAAGAAATTGTTCCGAAAGGTATCCTTTTTTTTTTTAAAATTATTGTGTCTTTTAACAGATGCAAGAAGTATTGCATTAGGTAAATATAGGCCAAAACAGGAAGTATATGGCTTAGGTTACAAGAAGACTATATTAGCTCCCAAGCTATTGGGGATGTTCCCTTTAGCATAGCAGCATAATTTACTGATATTTTACACTTTAGCTCAGTAGTGTAATCTACTGGCTTTTACATTGGTGGAACAGGAGTGATATCTATTCAAACCTGGCTTCAAGTTTCAATAGCGATACATGTTTTTCTGTCATACTCAAATCCAGGACAGATCTGGGTCTAATGGAGGAAATGTAGGCCTAGTGAACAAGCAGTCTATTAATAGGGATGTCCCTTCCCCCAGCAGCATAACCTACTGACTTTCACATATACACAACTGTGATGAACTGTTTGAGATCATTGCTGGGCCTAGCATTCACCTCCTGTATTAAATAGTAACTGCAAATGCTGATACATAACTGGTTACTAACTTTGCATAGAATTTCGGTCAATGAATGCTTGTTGAATATTGAAAGAGCGATATTCAAATTAGGAGGGGCAATCAAGAAAAAAGTCATTTTTAAGAGGGGAGCATATTTGAGAGATATTTTTTTGAGAGGGAGTTTGAGGAAGGGATTCTTTGAGAGGCATACTTATTGAAACGAGAAAATTATTTATGCAAGTACAGTATAGTAGTCAAAATGTCATGTCAGGATATTACACTAATAAAGAACTGGCAATGGATTTAAGAGACTTATACAGGCTTAAGACCCATAAAATTGACCAGAAATATTTTTTTTAAATATTTTATTGAGCGACTGATAAATATAGCTGTAATCTGGCTATACGGTATAGGGACTCAAATGTGCAAAGTGAATAAGGTGTTCTTTTGCTTACTGGGGCACATGCCCAGTTGGTTTATGGTTTAAGCCCCCTAGCTCACAATCCTGGATCTGCCCCTGTACAGTACCTTCTTCGGTATCCCTCGGTCAGCGCCATATCAGCCAAATCCGACAGTGTAGGCTTGCGTTCCAATGCTCCAAACTTAGCATTCATCAAGACTAGACCATTTGGCAACACTATAGAATTGGAGAGTGGTGTCTTCATGGAGCGGGCTCGAAGCGGTGACGTAAGTCGATCATCTGTATAAACAAAGTAATCAAAATATTAAACATTCATGAAACATTACCAATGACACTTCTCATTATGTAAATAGCATTATAATATGTAGGGTATTTAGCCGATGTAAAAGTTAAATATATTGTACTGTTTATTTCTAATGAACGCTATTAAAATTATTAACCCCGAAACCAAGTGTCAGAAATATCGGGTTGTTGTTTAGCGGGGGATAGTTTTGTACCAGACCGACAGACGAACAAATGAAAGTCTGCAATTGAGTTTTATAAATTAGTCAAAAAATTCTGGAAAATTGCCACTAAGCACTGTGGAAATGAAGTGGAACGTTAACAATTTACTTCTCCAATAATGGCCCTTTCTCTCTTTACAATAGAACGGTACTATTTCACCTGCCCATGACATGGGCTATATGTACTAGTACACTGGGATAACAGTGTACCTTTACCTGCCCATGACATGGGCTATGTGTACTAGTAAACTGGGATAACAGTGTTCCTCTACCTGACCACGACATGGGCTATGTGTACTAGTACACTGGGATAACAGTGTTCCTTTACTTGTCCATGACATGGGCTATGTGTACTAGTACACTGGGATAACAGTGTTCCTTTATCTGCCAATGACAGGAGCTTTATGGACCAGTACACTGGGATAAAAATCTCTACTCATCTCAAAAGATGTTCTGGGTTTCTTAAAGTACGCATGAGTAATGCGTGTTAACTGGGCCTATGGTTTATATCCAAGATGACTAGTTTCAGCACTGGAACTAGGTGCAAGTGGATTATTTTGTGCCGACGATGCCGCCCATGCATCATAACACCCCTGTCTAATCTGTCACCCATTTCACTCGCACAGTATCTTTGGTATATACACAGAAATATTCCATCTATATAACTGTCATATTAGTCATTAAAACATTTGAAATTGAATATTGCAATCCAATAAACATTAAATTACTCTACTAGTTTTTGTACTGTTTTTATGATTAGTATAATTGTTTGACATTTATGCAAATCACCAACATTTACTTAATTTACACTGTCTAAATATCACTAATTTATATTTAGCAATGACATTTGGAATTTGTTTATAATTAGCTGTGATGGGAATTATTAGATGCAGTTGTCTAATTAAGTGAGGTATCTTTTTCTTGTCAAGTCCAACAGCAAATTTTTTCATCATTTACAGGATGAGAACTACATCATGTTTTTTTAAACCAAGTTTCACGTCTAAACAAGTTGGTCCCAACAAACAAAAATAAAACTTTAACTGATGATATGGGACAAGACATGGCAAAACCACCAAGTTGTCGCAAAATGAAAAACTGAGATAATATTAAAATTCTATTTAGCAGTTTATAAGAAATTGTAAAAATCGGACATCTATAACCAAAGTTATGGAACATACAAAAAAAAAATCATTTGTATTTCCTGTTTATTTTCTTATTCCTCATTAACTTCCTATGCAACTACTTGGTTTTACCATACTGTACCTTGCCTCATATGTTTTTATTCACAGCATTATGCTATATTGGTTTAAAGCAAATTTGTTTCTTTTTCAGCCCTATCAACATTTCATTTGACTATCTATTGTTCTTTGTATTAGTCTTAAGGAACTTTAGAGATTACAACTGATCAAACAATTCTAGAAAAAACAGAAAAATTTGACGATATTGCTGCTATAAAATGATCTACTTAAATGGATACCTACGAAAATTAAGCCAATATATAATCTACTACATTGCAATTAACCCAAATATATTTATCTAAGCTAAACTAAAGAAATATTAAAGTTTAAATAACACCCACTGATGTTTGTATTCTTCAGCCTAAATGCATATTTAAGCTAAATAACTACTAAATGTAAGCTAGATATATAATTAAATTCCTTATTTAATTCCATTGACATTTCAATTTCAAATAAAGACTTAAACAATGCTAGGTTAAATAGCAAGATCCAGATGTTGGCATGTCACCAAAGGAGGGAGCTGAGCAGGGACTCAACGGAACAGCGACCACATCCACAGACAGTTACACAACCAGTAAGTAGAATACTAACGTTGTTCCAGCCTGTCCTCTGGACGTGTCTTGAACATCATCATCGTTGCCGCAGCATCAACTTCAACTTCTGAAATATATAAAAAAAAAGGTTTCAGTCAAAGTTCTTATGCCACACGATTCATTTAATCCTTAAGACTGGTAGTAAACATTAAACAAATGACGTTATTATCATTGATTAATTAAAGGTGGTGGAAGGATGATGTGGTTAAATGAGAAGGGAAACAAACAAACAAAGAGAGATAATACAAAAATATGGATGAATTGCCTCAGACAAGATGGAAGTTTGGTGGACATAATAGCAGAAATGGATCCCACCAGATGGAAGATGATGACATGATCCAACCACCTAACCCCCTTCCTAATCAGGGGACAAACACGATAATGACAATACCACCATTTCTGAACCAATCCTGCAATCAGTCAGAAAATACAACTGTGTTGACTTTTAACCTGACATCAAACACAATTACACAGTCAAATAAAATCTATTATTGTTTCTATTTTGTGACATTATTAATGCAAGATTCTCCTTTAAACATTAGACCTGGAAATACAAGTGCTATCAGTCGATGGCTATTGCCTCATATTCTGGCAATTAATCATCAATCTCTGTATATAAATGTAAACATGTAATGGTCTATAAAAATCCAGGTTTCTAATCAAAATGGCTAAGTTGAAGCCATTCACAAAAACAATCAAATATTTCTGGATTTTATGAGTATTTTAGGTTATTTTTTCATTTAGTAGGATTTTTAAATGCTATATGGTAGAAATTGAAAAGCTGTTGAAATGATTTGCCTGGGTAGAGGGGTGAACAGTTATAGTTATGTATCTACCAGAGCTCCAACAAAAGTGACAAGAGATTTTTTTTTGGAAATACTACAGTGAAATCTCCGAAAACAGACCATTCTTGAAAATGCCAATTGTTTGTTTATGAATGTTTACATGTTTCATGATTCTACAAATTTTAAGAAGGTATGTCTTGGCCTGAAATTTAGTTTTCTAGAGGGCCAGTTGTGGAGGACTAACTGTAATAGATTTGTCTAAAAATTAGGGTTTGTGTATTTTTTTTTGTTTTTCTAATTTATTAAAATTATAACAAATAGGAAACCTTGGTGGGCAGCTCTCACATAGTGAAACCGATATTTAATTTTTTCTTTACTACCCTACCCACATCATCACCAGTGATTTCCAAATTGAAAAATTTATACTGGTAAATTGTCCAAAACATGATTTGTCAGGCATGGATTTTGGTTGGTTTTGGCACTACATATCCTTTTCTTGCAACTTTCCTATATTCTATGTAATTTACTATAGATTAAGGGAGGCAAAAAATATATGAGAATCAAAAAAATATCATAATTGTTTTTCAATAAACAAAATATTTACTGGTAAATTGTAAGTTTTACCAGTAAATTTCATGGTTAAAACCATACTCGGGAGAGCACTGATCACCAACGCATTTTATAAACAAATTTAGAATTTTATGCTACATCACATCAATATTTTATGCTACATCACGTCAATATTTTATGCTACATCACATCAATATTTTATGCTACATCACATCAATATTTTATGCTACATCACATCAATATT